>RJWM01007709.1:0-76655 GCA_004363535.1 Dasyprocta punctata | reverse complement strand
GATCTTTTCTTTGGTGATCGTAAGCTTCCATGCTGTCTTTAAGGTCTGAGAGTCTATCTTCAGTTTCATTCAAGTGGTTTTGCAACTTGCTATGGAATTTTTAATTTCCTGTATATCCCTTTGAATCTGTTTCATGCATTCTAATTCTGTCTTATATTGTTCATTCAAAGTTTCCATCATTTTCTTATGTTCTTCTTTTTTTATCTAGCTCTTCTTTAGATACACATAGCATTTCTTTCATTTTGTTTGTCGTTTCATTTTTTACCTGAGAGGCTATTTCTGATCTGATTTCCTCTATAGCTTAATGGAACTGATTCTTTATTTCAGTTGCTATCGTTTGAGAAAGTTCAGTTGTGCGGTTTCCAGTGTCTTGTATTTCAGTGTCTCTTAGGTTTGTTCACAGTAGGCTGGAGGACTGAGACTGCATATTGCTCTATCACTTTGCCATTTTCCTCTGGCACCTGAGTGGATGGCCAGGCAGCCTCCCGAAGGATTGCACTGGAACACTGCACTAGGTAGAACTTCAACCCTCCAATATCCCCATGGCTAGATGAGGTACACTCCCAAACTGTGGTGCTGGATCCTTGTGCTCTATGGCCTGTGAGGTTGACCATGTGTTGCCCTGGTGTATTTTGTTGGGTTGCTCTGGGACACTGGGCTGAGCAAAGGTTGTATTCTCCCTCCAGTTGGCAGGGTCACACCCCTGAAACTTGTTGCTGGAGCCTAGAACCTGGCTGTGTAGAGTTTAGAACCTCTGTAATGGAGGTGGCTAGCAGAAATCCACCCCCGGGGTGTGGTGCTTGGGCCGTGTTCCTGGTTGAACGGAATTCAGAATCTCTGGGTCCCAGGGTGCTAGGCAGAGTACATTCCAGAGTGTGGCACCACCTGGACCTTGTATCTGGCTGCGAGGAGTTAGAGCCTCTAGAGTGCAGGGCTAGGCAAATGGTGCTAGGCCTTGCTCCTGGCTTGGTGGAGTTCACAACTTCCAGCACCTGCCATATGACTGTACCCCTGAACTATGGAGCTGGGGCCTTGTGCTCTGATGGGCAGAGTTCAAATTCTCCAAGACCCATCAGCTATGCTGGCTGCTCCCTGATGAGCAGCTCTGGGGCTCTGGGCTGGGCTGGGCTCAGTATCTCTGTGTCCTGTGATGCTGACCAGGCATTCCCCTGATGGATTGCACTGGGAGGCTGTGCTGGGCAGATTTCGGATCCTCCATGCAGCTAGTGAGGACTCACTCCTGGAGTGTGGTGCTGGGGCACTATGCCTGACTGGGTGGTGTTCAGAATCTCTGTAACCCAGTAACTCAGTTTTTTAAATGCTATTGTAAAAGGTGCAGTTTCCCTAATTTCTTTCACAGTGTGGTTTGTTGTTTTTGTAAAGTAATAATACTGATTTTGGAGTAGTGAATATGTGCAAAGTTATAGTACTAAATTTGGTTATTAAGTTTAGAAGTCTTGTGGTGGAGTTTTTTGGATCTTCTATGTAGAGTATCATGTCATTTGTAAATAAAGATAACCTCTTCCTTACCCATTCTTGTTCCTTTATATTTTTTCTAGTCTAATTGCTTTGGTTTATGCTTCCATACTGTATTGTGGTCATAGTCAACATCCCTGTCCTGTACCTGATTTTAGTGTGAAAGCTTTCAGGTTTTGACAATTTCATATGATGTTGGATATTGGTTTGTCATAAATGGATTTTATCAGATTGAGGCAAAGACCATCTATTCTGATTTCCTATACGGTTTTTGTCATGAATGGGTGTTGGGTTATGTCTAATGCTCTTTTGTGTCTATTCAGATGTTCATGTGATTTTCATCTTTGGCTTTATTGATATGTTCTATTACATATTTTGATTTGCATATATTGAACCATCCCTGCCTCCCTGGGATGAATTCTACTTGGTTATGGTGTATTATCTTCTTGATAAATAGCTGCATTCTATTTTCCAGTATCTTGAGAAATCTTTGAATCTATGTTAATTTGGGAGATTGACCTGTAGTACTCTTATTTGGTTGGGTCCTTTTCTGCTTTCTGTATTAAAAAAATTGTCCAAGAATGATTTTGGGACTACTGCCTCCCTTTGAAATTCATTAGAGTTTCAGCATTAATGGTATTAGTCCTTCTTTTAATTTCTTGTAGAATTCAGCATTCAATCCTTAAGGACCTGAGACTTTCTTTGTAAGTTTTGAATTACATTTTTTATTTAATTGACTGGTATGGTTTATTTAGAGTTTTTAGATATTTTTTATTCAATTTTGGTAACTGGTATGTATCTAGGAATCTGTCCTTTTCCTCAGTTTTTCTATCTTTGTAGAGAATAGGTTCTCAAAGTAAGTATTGATGATCTTCTGGATTTCTGAAGTGTCTGGTGTGATTTCGCCCTTTTCATTCCTAATTAAGGTTTTATCAATTGTATTTAATCTTTCAGAAAACCAACCCTTTGACTCATTGATTCTTTCTCTTGTTTTCTTAATCTCAGTTGCATTAATTGCTGCCCTGTTCTTTATAGTTTTCCCTCTATACAAGCTCTGGGTTTGATACTTTTTAAAAATGGAGATCAAACTCATGACCTCGCACTTGCCACGGTGGTGCTTATGCAGCTGAGCTAAATCCCCAGCCTGTTCTTTCTTTTATGTTTGAGGTTCAACATTGTTTTTCATTTGAACTCATGCTGTTTTCCTGATGTGATAATTCACTGGTGTGAATTTCCCTCTTAGGACAGCTTTCATTCCATCCCGTAAGTTCCAGTATGTTGTACTGGCATTCTGATTTAATTGTAGATAATGTTTAATTTCTTCTATGACCGATTAGTCTTTCAGTAGGGTATTATTTGATTTCCATGTGTTTATGTAGTATTTGTGATTTCTTTTGTTGATTATTTCAATTTTCATTGCACTATGATCAGGTAATATGTATGTGATACTTTCAATTTATCTGTATTTACCTAAGCATGTTCTATGGGCTAGTAAATGGTCTAGTTTGGAGACTGTACCATTGCCACCTGAGAAGAGTATTTAATCTCAACTAAGTCCATTTGTTCACAGATTTGGTTTAGTTCTGATATTTCTTGGTTAACATTTTGTCTAGATGATCTATCTTTTTGTGACAGTGGGGTATTAGCTTGCTCATTACAATTCTTACCATGATTGTCTCTAGAGTGCTCTCCCAATTGCTGTGGCATCCTTAGGTATGCAAAGTCTGAATTTGGTCCCAGACCTGTATACATTTGGCTCCTTGCAGACTTTGCCCTGACTCTTCTGTTCCATACAAGCAGTGCCCTTGTCCTGCTACAGGCCAAGCCTGCTATTCTGCTTGTGCTACTGGGCCAAGACTGCTCTGCTGAACACAAGAGGGAGATGTTTCCAGTCCTTTATATTTAGAGATAACACTGGCTTTTGGTGGCCTCTAGTACACACTCTAGATAGTCCCAGATCATTTCTCTCAGCAGAATCCTCCCTAGTCTGCTTCCCATCTGGTAGTAGTCTACTCTGACTGGATAGCTCTTCCCTCGTTGCACTCTGGGACAATGGCAGTGAAGCGACACAGGACAGTTCTGCTGCTGGAGTTCACCCTGAGCTTACTGAAACAAAATGGCAGCCACACCCACCCAGTTTTGTTGTTTGTCTGTGTGTTGGAGCACAGCACCATTTCACCTCACTCACCAACCTCTGGCTTGTATTATCACTGCTTCTTTGAACTTTTCCCTGCCACTGGGATGTTGGTCCCACCTTCCACAAGCACCTAAAGATAGTTTTTATTTTTGTTTTTTATTCTGTTTAATTTTCAGTGATTCCTGGAACTGTTATAACTCCAGTTATGGAAATTTCTCAACCACTAACACTTCAAATATTATTTCTACTTCTTTATTACCAATATTACTAGGACACAATAATACTTATTTTAGATCTGTATTCTAAAAACTTGTGAATAATGTGCTAAACCCATGCCACTACCTGCATTTGTAAATAAAATTTTATGAGAACATAGACATGTATAGTAGTTTATTTATTGGTTACATCTATTTTCACACTAACAGCAGAGTTAATTTGCAAAATCAGATAATGCACATGCTGAAAATCCTAAAATATTTACTCTGCTGTCCAAAGTAGCAAAATATATTAAAACGCATTTCATCCTATCTCATTGCTAAGTAATTAGCTTTTTCTCATCATTTCAGTTCACTTCTCTCTCTTATTCATTATACACAATGAATTTTAGCTTAAATTCAATGTTATTGGTGGTTTTCTATGACACTTGAGGTTAGCATTGCATGTAATCCAATAAATTTTTCATTGCATACATTGTTTTTTCAAATATGTCAATATGCAGTTGAATCACTTTCAGTGTTTCCATTACTGTATAAAGATACTCTATTTTCAGTCATTTTGTTAATCTTATTGCTTACTCTCTTTATTATTTTAAAAATGACTGTGTGAAAGATCTTGCCTGCTAACTTCAACATTGGCATCATTTATGAAGATATTTCCATTGTCAATTTTTAACTATGGCTGTATTTTCTTCTTTCTGTTGATGTCTCGTTATTTTCAAAGTACAGCACATCGTGTATAAATGACAAGTAGAAACATAGAAGAAAGATCCATATGGCTCACTGGGAGATGAGTTACATAATGGATTTTCAGAGAAGATTCACACTAAAAAAAGTTTTTTGGAAGCAGGGAAGAAACTTACACACTGAATCAGAAATTTTTCTGAAAAACAATATATGTAAATCAAACCAAAGATCCAAATGACTCAAAATGGAAAGCTGCACTGACCTCACAGCTCTAGGGAACAACCATAATCAGAGTATTTCAAAATACATACCAACACAATCATTGTGGGCCCTCAATGGCCCACTTTCACAAATGGTTTGATCAGCTAAACAAACAACAACAAAAAAAGACAAAGAAATATGAGAGCTGAACCACACTTTTCAACAAATGGTCTTAGTAAATATCTAGAGAGTGCTCTATCATACTACAACGGATTATATATATTTTAGGCAGCATATGAAAATTTATCCCAAAATACCACCATTCACAAAGCCTACATGAAGAAATAAAAAACTTTTATTGACCCCTTGTTTATTTACTCTCAGAGCTTTGGACATTGAAACTAGAAATCAGTCACAGTAGAAATAACAATATTTATAAACACCTGGAAACTTTTAAAAAACACCATTTAATACCCAATAGCTCACAGAAGAAATCAAGGAAAAACCTAAACAAAATCTAGAATCAAGCAACAATGATGGTAAAATACACAGTAATTTATGGGAAACAATGAAAGAAGTCCTAAGAGGGAAGCTTGTTGGAATCATTTCTCACATTATTTTCTTTCCACAGAGATATCTCAAAAATATCCAAATGATAAACTTCAAGATAATAAAAAAAAACAACAATCCAAATCCAAACTAAATTTAAGGAGGGAAATCATAATTATCAGAAAGGAAATTCCTGAAATTAAGACTAAAAATCCAGGAAAAGAAGGATTAAACCAAAGAGCTGGTTCTTTGAAAGAATAAACTGAAGAAAGCCTTTACCAAATTTACCAAAAAAGAGAGAAAAGACTAACATCAATGTAATTAGAAATGAAAAATGGAAAAATCACATTCAAAACTATCAAAATTTGGAAGATAATAACTACTATAAAATTATTAATGAGCAAATTTAAAAATTTTGAAAAAATGGACTCATTCATAGATTCATATCAATTACCAAAACTAAACTAAGAAGATACTCATAGTTTCAATGAACCAATAACATGGAGTGGAATGTAGGCAGGAAAAATATATACTTACCAATTAATAAAAGCACAGGTTCTAACTGATACACTGCTGAATTTTAACAATCTTTAAGGATGTTATGACACGAACTTCTCAAACTCTTCAACAAAATTCACAGGGAAGGAGTGCTCCCAAACTCATTTCTGGGAGCTAGAATCACTCTGAACCCCAAAGTAGAAACAGACACAGCTAAAAATGAAATCTGAATCCCATCTACTTAATGCACAAATGAACAATGATCCTCAGTAATAGACTGACAAATAAAATGCAACAAAGGAATCGTATACTGTGATCAAGTAGGTTTCATCCCAAGGTTGCAAGGATGGCTAAACATGTACAAATCAATAAATGTAGCTCACCACATAAACAGAAGCAAGCATCTCAATAGATGGAGAAATAGCTTTAGACAAAATCCAACAACCATTCATAATAAAAACTCTGAGATAATAAGTCTCAAGGAACCTTGCTTGAATCTGATAAAAATCAGTAATGACAAACCAAAACCAGTATCCTATCACATGGAGGATAACACAAGATTGCAAAATACCTCTTAATCTTCTAATGGAAATATTTACTTTAGAGTAATAGTATCTGGTTGTGCATCTCAGTGCCTCTCCCTGAAAGACACAGAATATAATTTATGCATTTACTCACTTGGTACAATAAAAGGTAAGATTTTTTCACATGTGCAAAAGTGTCAAACGAGCATTTACACTCACGTTATGCTCTGTGGAACAGTTTTTGCATGTGTATCTGAGACTCACAGAGGGTATTGTATACACATACCACTCTAGGATTTGTTTTAAAAAAGTTTTCTTTTGACTTTTTTTTCTGGTGGAAGTAGCCTGTTTCAGTGAAATGCTATAGGAAAAACTAGATTTGAAAATTTTGAAGGAGTTCAAAAGTGAACCATGAGATTACTTATGCATGGATGAGGAAGATGATTCATTTGGGTAAATGACATGTACTCATAACAAAAGAGTGGTGTAGGTATATGATGTAGGTACTGATGATGATGATGATGATGATGATGATGATGATGAGTTTGATGTTGGCCATGTGAGCAAAAGTTCCTGTAACAGTTAAATGGAACCATGAATGCAGATGTCCTTGATACAGATGACAGAGAAAACAGCCATGTGAGGACGTATTTGAGTTGAAATGTTGCAAATGGTTACACAACTAACTGGAATGATGCCATGTTAGAACTAGTCCAAAAATATAGTGAGCATATTGGTAGGGGTGAAACATATTGGACTGGTTGTCAGTACTGCTATTCAATATTTGAAATTGTAACAGAGAAAATGCTACTAGATGCTGTGAAGTGCACAAAGGCTGAGATACAAGTAAATGTTCCATATGCATCAATAGCCATATTCCAAAATGTATTTCTTATGATACAGCACTAGGTAAACTGAAAGCATTCCTAGATCTGCTGCAGAAGGTGAGGCTTTCTCATGGTAATCACAGCAATTTAAAAAACGTCTGAAAGAGTGATGAGACAAAATATGGCATAAAATCTTATACACTAGTAGACGTGAAGACTTATCATGCTTTCAATTGAGAAATTTATCCTGGAGCTCAGCCATCAGGTCCTTATTCATATATTAATAAATCAAATGATAATGTGAAGAGACTTGTTGCTCCCATTTCCCAAAGGTATCAGAATTCGACATTCAATATTTGGTTTACACATATCAAATTGATGTTATATTTGTTGGCAAAGTGTAATTTGACCAACATAGAAACACTACAAATGAACAAAACAGGAATTCCAAATGAAATGTTGCAATTTCAAAACAGAGGATTGTGTTGTACAGTCTTAGCAATTCAGAAAGGTCAACATTGCCCTAGTAAATGGCAAAGAATAGCCACTTGATACTTCTGATGTCAACACTGCACCACGATGCGAATATTGATTGGGAAACCTGGATAAAATGATAGCCTGAGATGGAAACATTCTGTCACAAACCCAAAGACAAAGTATATGTTGTGAAGGAGTTATGCAGCAACTCTAATGTCCATCAAAACACAAAGCATGGGTCAATGTTTGTGCTTTACTAGATTCTAAACAAGTATGGCAAAAATATTTTGATTGATTACAAAGAAAATAAGTGCAAAATACCTTAGAGAAATTTCCTAGTAGATTGAGGATTGGAGCTCATAAAAGATCACTTACAGCAGAGGAAAAATAAAAGATTTCTGCCCAGGGAGCTACACAAAATAATTGTGGATCACACTGATGAGTGTACAGGTGAATAGTCAGGCACAGCAAACCAACGACCTACTATGACAACAGAAAAACCAAAAAGAGGTTAACTGTGCCTTAAAATGAAGGACAGTAAGATGAAACATATGTGCTATCGGTGTAAGCAATACTTGTGCATGGAACATGCAATTTTCATGTGTGAAGACTGCCTTGGTTGCAACAATTGAAGCAAAGATATTTTTGTTGTAGAGTTCCATGAATATTTTTATCGTAGTTCAGATAGATTGTTATTTCTGATGCTATCTCTTAGGTCTTGTAAGCAAGCACACAGCTTATGCGAAAATGCTGATGATTATTTGAGGATTCATTACACATTTGGTATTTTATTTTATCGCCCTTATTTTGACATCATTTAAGCGTGATAATTGAGGTAAAGATGATTTTAAAAATGCGATTGGTATTTTCATTGTAGTTCATGTAGAAATTTATTTCATATGTTATCATTTCGATTTTGCAGGCAAGTACACAGCTGAGGTGAAAACGTTGATATTTATTTTAAACTTGCAATACATAAAAAATGTTATAGTTTAATGATTGTTATTTTATGTTCCTGTTGACTATACATTCCTTAATAGAATTAGAACCTCCCGAAAAAACAGCAAGGCCAGACACACGTCAAATAGGTCCTACAAAAACGCCAGGGTAGCAAAATACATGTGCTATCAGTGTAAGTGACATGTATGTATGGAACATGCTGTTGTCATGTGTGAAGACTGCCTTAAGTGTGATAACTGAAATAAAGATTATTTATTTCTAAAGTACTGTTGGTATTTTCATTTTGCTTCGTATAGGAATTTACTTCTGCTGTTCTTTTTAGACTCTGTACACCAAAAACTAGTTAATGTTGAAAATTTTGATGCCTTTTTAATAGATAATGACTTTTAAAAATGCAATACTTTGCTTTTTTGATATTCTTTCCTGTTAAGTACTCATAGTTTAATGTAGTTAAAGTCATAAAATTGAAATTAGTAACTCATAAATAGAAATACTCTAAAGAATAAATGTGGGTATGACACTACCATGCTTATGCTGCTTTTTGACAAAAAATGTGTTAGGCCATTAACTGAGAAAAATAGAAAGCCTTCTCTTTAAAATCAGGAGTAAGACAAGGATTCCAAGCATCACAATTTCTATTCAACGTAGTACTGAAGACAATAGCCACAACAATCAGCAAGAGAAAGAAAAAAAGACATTTAGGTAAGACAGAAGTCAAATTATCACTATTTGCCGAAGGTGTGATTCTCTCCATAAAAGATTCAAAAATGTCTACCAAGAAAGCCCCTTGAATGAGTAACCAATTTTAGCAATGTATCATGACAAAAAAATCCACACAAAAATATGCTGTTTTTGCTGTACCCCAATAATTAACTCACTGGAAAGAAATTAAGAAAGTAATACAATTTACGATAGCATACAGAAATATTAAACACACAGAAATTAACTTAACCAAAGAAGTGAAAGAACTTTACAATGAAAACTACATTACTTCAAGAAAGAAGATTGAAAATGACACCAGCAAGAGAAAAGATATCCCCATACTTGCTAAACAGACATATACACTTAACACGATCCCAATCAAAATTCCAACAACATTCCTCACAGAACCAGAGAAAGTAATCTTAAAAGTTTAAGGAACCATAAGATATCCAGAAGAGCAAAAGCAAACCTGGGTCATGAGAGTAAATCAGAAGACATCACAATACTTCATTACATTACAGTTACATTACAAAGCTGTACTGATTTTAAAAACCATGGTATTAGCAGTAAAACAGTATGTTGAAAATGGAATACGATAAAGGATGCAGGAACCACCTCAGACATATTCTGCTGATTGAGTTTTGACAAAGAGGCTAAAATTATAAATTGGGGAAAGCTTCTTTCACAGACGGTGCTGAGAAAGCCATCTATCCATGTGCAGAAGGTTGACGCTCTTGCCATGTACTAGACTAAAATCAAAATGGATCAAATATCTAAATGTTAAAACAGAAATATTAACCTACTGTAAGACAAGATAGGCAAAATTCTTTAAGTCAGGTGTAGGCAAGGACGTTCTGATCAGAACTCCAATAGCACAAGACAGAATCTGTATTGACAAATGGGGTTGTATCGAATTGAAATGATTCTGTCCAGCAAAGGAAACTGTCAACGAGATTAAGTGACAACCTAAAGAATGGGAAGAAGCTTTACCAGCTATTCCTGAGACAGATGAAAAGTATATAGAAAATATAAGGTACTCAAAATATTAGACCCTCCAAAATAAAAGAACCAATAAAAAACATGGGGGAGTGAAATGAGTAGACACTTCTCAGAGGAAAAAAAAAATATAGCACAAATGGCCAGCAAACATATGAAACAATTTTCCACATTTCTGATCATTAGAGAAATGCAAATTAAAACTACAGTATTATTTCATTTTATGCCAGAAATAATAGCAATCATCAGGAAATCAACAAATGCTCCTGTGAAAAGGAACACTTTTACATTGTTGGTGGGGATGCGAACTAGTACAACCAGTGTGAAATTATTAAGGAGATTTCTCAAAACACTAAGAGTTGAAATTCCATTTGACCCAGTTATTTCTATTCTGTAAATCTTCCCGAAAGAGTCAAATACAATATGATACACAGTGGCAAAATTCATGAGAGCTAAAACTTGAAAGCAGTTCATATATCCATCAATAGATGAACGGTTAAATAAAATGTGGTACCTACATACAAGGCAATAGCATTCCATCACAAAGTAGGATACTTTTGAGGCGTTTGTAGAAAATGAAATATGCCTTGAAAACATAATTTTACATGAAACGCGTCAGACACCCAAGCTTAAATACCATATGGCTTTTAACGTTTGATTGATTCATAATAAAATAAAGAGAAAAATTAAAGAATGATAAAAGAAACAGGAAAATGAATACTTTGCCAATGGGAAGGGGAACAAGAGACCAAAGGAGAAAGGTACCTAGAAAGATTTTAAAATGTGTATTTTCACTTAACGACTACTCACAATGAATATGATAATTATGTGGCACAAATATGAACTAAAATATTTTAACAATAGTAACGATAATGGGGAAAGTGTACCTAGAGATGAAAGGAGGTAGGTAGGTGGGGAAAGGAAGGGGTGTATTTTAAGTACATTCACTCACTTTCTGAGATGAATATAAACATCATGTACTGCAAACTTGTACTAATCATGTACAATTTTAGAAAAGAAAAAGGAGTTTTATTTTTCTCAGAAAGGGCTTATCTTTTGTGTCAGAGAACTACTGTGAGTCCTTGATGTAGAAGTAAAGCCTAACTTGGTCTTTAGTCATCTATATCATGAATTTAGTTCATTTTATTTCATGTGTCACTAAAAGTACCGATTTGAACATTATGATTCTCCTTTAGTAACCTTTTGAAATCTTGGCAATTTAAGCAAAATTTGTCTCACCTTTCTGACCCAATCCTATCATATTCATGTTTTATATTACAAGTGAAAATTTTGTATGAAGAAATTCAAAACAACAGTAATTTTTAATTTGGATCTCCTCAAAATTCCAACCTGCTGTACCTTCAACCCAAATCATTGTGAAAAATTTGCCTTGTCATTATTCCCCCACTGCCTTTCTTCCTTTTAGTGGTAGCAACTGGTACACTGTGTGCAATGAATGAACTTCATCTAATGTGGAAAGTATCTAATTTGGGATTATTATATCTATAGCTATATGGTAGTTTAAATGAGAATATGATTTCTAGCTGACTCAATGATTTTTCATTATGGTATTCACTAGAACCCCAACATCTAAATTCTTAGTGGAATTCATGCTTATCTTCACATTTTGTATAATAATTGATTCGTTTATATACACGGAGATAAATTTATTTTATCCTGTTATATACACAACTGCGCTTATATAACTTTACGATGATAGTTTATTAAGGGTTCAGAAAGCTTCATTTTGTGTGTTACTTTGGAAAATACAATAAAAAGTGTGCATTTTATGTGTTAGTTTATTCTAACCAAATATTAATTGTTTATGTTTAGCATTGATCTAATTGTATCATAAACATCGATAAATTGCTATACCTTGCTTATTCCCTTTGATTTTTTATGACTTGATTTTACATATGTATGTTACTTTATATTTAAAATGTTTGAGATGCGAAGTTTAAGTTAACAAGGATTTTGTGGACATTTTTTCCTCACTAATGTCTTATAAATTTCAACTCACAAACCTGAGGATAAAAATAGTGCAGCAGTTAATACCTCTGAGCATAAAAGAGTAACTGAGGCAAAAGTTCCTGTACCTTTGAATAAAGAGAGCTAAATAGAGAGATTCACTTTGAAGAAGAAAACAAAGCATTGTTGTGGAAGTAACTGGAAGGCTGAGGCAACTTCACAGTTAACATGTCAGGAAAGTTATTTTCCTCACGTTACTCTACTACCTTCTTATGAAACCCAGCAGAAGATTTTCATTCATTCAAGGTAATTGTTTTTTTTTTATTTTAAAGAGAAATCTTTTAAAAGACAAAGCAACAACAATGAATTTCAAAACAGGATGGTAGGAAATTAATAATGGTTATTATATTGCATATATATATATATGATATTTGTACTACTAATTCCAATAGATTACAGAAAGGAACACTTAGTTCTTATGTTGTTTGATCAATTTTGCATGCCTATATATGGTAATCTGAGCAACTATTTTGAATACTAATTATAATTTAAAGATCAAGGCACTCTTCGCTGAAATCTGTCAACATATCCCAAAGTAGAAAGCAGGGTAAAGGAAGATGGGCAATCGATTTTAAAATAAAACTTGATCACTTCTAAACCTTCAGAAAATGCAAGTCACAATTCACGTAAAAATGGAATATATTTGGAAGAAATATGTCCTACACAGAAAAAGTAAGTCAAAATGCTTATAATTTACAAAATGTTATCAAACATATACAAAAAAGATACAAATCATTAGAAGACAGTGGAAAAACATATGAGGTAATGATTCATATTGAAACCATTAATGGACTTAATGATAATTAACTTTCAGTGCAAGACAATTAACTTCAATACAGTACTGAACATTAATGGTGTTCTAACATTAAACTGTGAGAAGTCACTTCTAGAAAGAGAACCTTAAATATGTGCTCTATCTATCCGTAGGAAATGGATAAGTAAACTCTGAAAACTTGCCTATAATGTTTTGCTCTCCTGTATCAAAAAGGGTTTAAGGAAATCTCGACATGGTTTATTAGGTCTCGGTAGCTTGTAAACATGTTGGTCGATAGACTGATGACATCTGCAAGAATTTCCATATCAATACAATGTCATTAACAGTATGTCATATATTTGGAAGCTCCAATGGTAAACAATCCTGCAGTTTACAGACTTCTGAGGAGCTGATTTCTGAAACAGTAGATAAGCTAATTATCTGGATATAGAATGCAAGTAGAAAATAACTTAAAATGTTCTGAGCTGTGTAGGCTCGCTCTAACCCATAATTATAGCCATAATATTGGAGCAAAATCTATAGATCATGGCTACGGTCTGGAAAATACAAGTACCTCAGGAATTTATCCCAATGTTTCAGATTTCATGTTTTTATGAACTTTTCAAATGTTTTCCCCATGAAATTATTAATAAAGATTTATGTTGGGATAATTTGTTTGAATAACCAACAAATTGTGGGTCTGATTTGCCAGTCTTATTCTATGACTTATCTCAATGACAGAAACTAAAGGACCAATTTTTTATTCGATTGTTTTTTTCTACTACCTTCCTAGTGAAAAACAATCATGCCATAGCAATTTGATCTTCAAAGACAAGAGACAAAATAGGCATAATGCTCATATTTGGCTGTTGATAAAGCATGTCCAATGCTCACAAATATAGGAAATCCAGTGTAGTTGGTTTTCATAAAATCTTGTGGGTTTCAAGATCCTGAGGAATTAGTGTTATCTCTGGTTCAGGAAACTGTGACACTTCAAATGAAATTTGTGTTAGAAAGGGTAAATACTTTCTTCTGATTTGAATTTTTCCTGAGGAGGTGTCAAAAGAAGTCATAGAATTAGGAGAGAGAACGAGGCCACACCTGGAAGCCAGTCCAGTCTGGGAACCAGCACCATGCATGAGCTGCCACTGGCTTGGGACATCCAGACCCAAACCCCTTCCATCACATGGGTTGACAGACAAGAAGTACCAAACCCCACACATACACTCTGAAAGCAACTGGCTTATCCAGAAAAACACAGGCTGTGATGATAGCTATGGAGGTGAAATGTAATTGGATGCCTGCGGTGCTTTTGTGTTTCACTGACATTGCAAGTCTAGGGTCAGTGGTCTGATCATAGGTTCAGAGGATAGTGGTATGCAGTGTGGCATCTAGGGGAGATCTCCTTCTGAGGGTTGTACCCATTGTTGATTCCCTATGGTCTTGTTTTGAAGTCCTATATCATTTCCGTTGTTTTGTTGGGATGAGTTTTAAGCTCTTTTATTTTGTTTATGTCAAATTCAATGGCAGGAACATCTATTTCAAGGATAGCAAGATATATTATGGATCTACTATTGACTTGTTCTGAAGTCCTTTATTGCATTCGTTGTATTGCTTTCATTGTTTCTATTCTACTCTGTTCTGCTTCATTTCTATGTCTGAAGGCATCTGAGCTATTTTGAAGACAACAAAAGGCATTATAGTAGCTGTTGTTGATTTTGAATGTCTTGAAGTATTGTATCACTTGCACTCACTTGTTTTGATTTGTTTTATTCTCTTTTATCCTCTTTAAAATAAAATAAAAAAGAAGTCATAGAATTAAGTGTCCTTGTCTGGAGGAAACAATGAAAGTGATGTCACTAGGCTAAAACAATTCTCTGTGTACCACTGAAATACTAAAGCATTGATGTCTAAAATAAAACCAGTCAGTTTACATAACAAAAGTTCTTACAGCAAGACATACACTGCTAACTTTTCAAGTGTACAAATTATAACAGAAGTTTTAAAAATGTTTCAGGTGACAAACTCTAAGAAAAGAAACAATTACCTGAGGTACATTTTTCCCTAAGATGTGCGGGTTTTTTTTTTAATTTAAAGATAGAAAAATGCAACAAAACAAAACAGAACAAAGCCAATCCAAACAAAGCAGCAAAATTGGTACAGAATTTCAAAGCAACATACTAGGAAAACAACAATAGCTACTATAGTATATCTTGTTATCTTCACGATATTGTCCATTCCATCAGGTATAGCAAAATCAAACCAAAAACAAAACAGAATATAAACAATCAAAACAGAACATTGAATAAGGCAAAACAATAATCAGAACAAAGCAAAACAGTAAGAACAATATTGGGCTTCAAAAAAAAGATAGAAGGAAATCCCCGATATTTGCTATGCCTCCAAAGAGAGGCTGAGACCACTGGCTCCAGGCCTGTAAAATCAACCAAACAACACAAGCGTTTAGTTGCTTTATGTACCTTAGTCACTATGAACTCAGCCTGTCTTCCGAACCAGAGGATGGTTTATGGGGCGTGGTGTGTGTGGGTTTGATTCTCAGCCCATGTGCTGGTAAGCTCAGGGGAGGTGCCATCTGAATTTTCTTTTCCTGAATTCCGCATGGTGGCTTGTGTAGCTTACCAGAAAGGCTGGCTAGTTAGCTTCTTGTTGGGTCTGCCCAGTCTCAGCCTGGCTGATTCTCAGGGGGTGCTGATTTTTCTCTTCCTGGAATCTCCACGGCTTGCACAAGTTACCAGAAAGGCTGGCCAGTTAGCTTCTTCTAAAATGTGATTTTTTTTTTCAGGTCAAGTCATTCTCAGGCTGACAAAGACTACATTTATGAAAAAGGCTGCAATAAGGACTTTTTTCTCTACCACTGAATAACTGATAAGTGTCTTTCATAGATATTAATTACTGGTCACAGCAAGAAGGGCAAATTTCCTCTTCATTCTACCTGAATGCTAGTTTGTCTTCTCAATTATCTCCATAATGCAAACTAAAGTCCTGATCATTAAGTGTATACTGGAAGTGTAAGAAATAAATCCCTGCTCAAAAGACATTGGGAGAGAGTTGCTACAGCTCCTTTCTTGTACTACTACAAGGGGTGTTGCGACTGGAAATGTTCCCATGCTTAAAACTACTACTTTTATTCCCTGCGATCTAGGGAGACTTGCCTGTGGCTAGTAGTTCTTTCAGCTCCCAGAGCTTTAGGATTTGAGATGCACTCATTTGGGTGATTACTGTAAAATTAGTGTTCAATGAGTGGACAAACTTCTTCCAGAAATACCTGGTAAACTTGAAGTTATTGCTGGAGCATACTGAGGGAAAAAATCTCTGGAAGTGACAAGCTACAGTTCAGGCTCCTGGAAGGTTACCTGATTTGGGTTCCTTCAGCTTCCAAGAATGTTCCCCAAATTCAAGGAGATAAACAGAGAGCTTCTCTTTTTAAAACTTTTTTCCACACTAACACATAGCGTTATATCTTCTAAAAGTGCTTGCTTTTTGAAAACTCTCTGGCCTGTGTTCTTGCAAGACTCCCATAAGCCCAGTCCTAGAACTCTGCTCCTACAACTATTAGATTTAGGGTGCAATCTCACTGTGAGAGAAATGCATAAAATTTGGGGCACTCAATGTGTGGTTACTTCTTCCAGGAGGAATCTATAGGTTTGGTATTTTCACAGGATCATGATGTGAGAGACTTGAGAAGTGCTGGTCTGCTTGTCAGACTGCTGTTAACACTTTTCTGGTCCCTTAGCTTTTCATTGCAAGTTAGTTAGAGACCAGACTTCCAAATAGCCACTTGAGGAATATATGATAAAGTTCCTATTGTGAGAAATAGCGAACTGTGGTTTTGAAGTCTTTCCTTTCCTTGTTCCCAGGGGATGTGACCCAAGGAAGTGCTGTGTGCCTAATTAAGATTGTCACTATTTCCTGTGAGAGAGAGTCCTGTATGCCTGGTTTCCTGCAGTTTCACAGCTGGCAAATTATGGGTCAAAGAATAAGGAACCTTAGTGTTATGAAACTATATGTGGCTCATACCCTCCTATGCACAGGATGAAACTGAATGTTAAGGGTTCGTTTCCTTAGTTGTGGTACAGAAACCAGGGGAATGTGTGGCCCTAGTATGTCTCAGCTTTTGCTAACATTTCATTGTAGATGTTTTCCCTGATACCCAGTCATTAAGAGTCTCTCAAGAGGTTTGAATATTCTTGAGTTAACTGACCCCAGGAATACAGATTCATGTGGTATACCGATGGGTGATGAGAGTTAGGATTCACCTGTTCTACTATGTTGCTGATGTTCTCCTGAATTTTAAACTTTTAATTTCCAAATGAAAAGGCTGACTTTGGACTTTATAATTCACACAATTTAACTTTGAAATGTTATTTCATATGCCTTTGGAATTTTTCAATGGAATGAGGTTTATTTTTGAGTTTGTGTTCATCTTTAAAATGTTGTGTATTTTCTTGTTATTATTACCATCTCTATGTGATTGTTGATACATCTTAATATTCTAATATATCCAATTGAAAATGCTCTCCCTAATAGCATTACCGAATATCATAAATATATGTACAAGTAAATCAAAATAAGAAATTATTGAAATTGAAATAAATTCTATTTGACTAATTTCATTATCTCTTTGTGGAAAAAATCCGAATTGCTCTCTAGGAGTTACAGTAGCAAAGATTCATATTAATGATGATATTCATTCAATACAAAGTATCTTCTATGCTAGTGAGTTTTCCTAAGGATGGATTTGCAAGTCTTGCATTGAAGAATGGTTAATTTTAATGGTTTAGGACAAAAGGCCAGGGAATATGTCTAAAACTAATAGTATTCTAAAGTAATATGCCCTGGATGTCATGATTTAGATGAAAAATCCTACAAAACATTTAGGTATTTGGAGGATTGGATCATGGGGGCACTGTACTAATCAGTGTGTTTGTCCATTGATGAGTTCTACAGCTGAATGACCATGAGGATGTGGGGTCTTATTGGAAGTGGGTCACTCAGGGTGTTACTTGGATCAATGTGTTGCTCCTCGTGGCTCACCCTCCTCTTTGTACTATTTGTCTGCCATGGTTTGAGCACCCCTTTCTCCACCATGCCCACTGTCATCCTGTTTCTGCCTTGAAACAAGCCAACCATCAACTGAAATGTGAGTAAAAATAAACCTCTTCTTCTTTACATTGTGGGCGTCCGTTATTTTTTTTCCCAGTGATGGCAAAGCGATTAGGACATGGGGCCAACTTAATGAAACCAGTCTTAGATGAACATGTCAATCACCAGGGACTTATACATTCCCTGCAGAAGCAAAGACAATTTGTCCATTCTCACTTTAATCACGCACTCATATTGCCTTCTCCCACAAATTATTCCTCCTCAAATTGCTATTGATACTCACTTTTGTAAGAACATTCTTGCATGATGAGGTGAATGATAACGTCGGAATTTGTACATTAACATGGACAGTCCTGAATTTGAAGTTACAAAGCAAAACTAATATTAAACAAAACCAAAATATGTTAAGTTTTAGGTGGCATTAAACATTTTGGAGAAAATTATCTACTTTTTGAGAAAATGATCTACTCTTTAAGATATGGTTGTAATCATTGATTGTAAAGACGTTTCCTCACGTTCTCTGTCTTGGAAAATCCCCATCACTCTTACAGGTATATTTCTTTGATAAATTGAGTATTATAACTGTAACATCATATGTAGGAAACCAACCTACACCAGTCAGCTCCCTGGTCTAGGTGCCACTAATAGGGTCCTAGTTCTGCTAGTTTGTTCCCTGATTCAGGGGTAAGCAAGGATGAAAAACAAACAGACAGGGAGTTAGTTTACTATGCAGCCAACCAGGGGCAAGGAGTAGCCAGAGAGCCCCAATCATCTGACTCAATTTGCTTTTATTCACCTAGAAAAATATACAAGTAATCGGAGTAACACATGATTGCTCTGCCTCCTATTATATTTAAATAAGTGTATGTCCAGGTAACCAACAGTATCTCAGCTACATTCACTTTCCCTAGAACCTACAACATACCATCATCCCTGCATGTTGCCTAAGGATCACAACTTGTTGCCTTTCTCCTTGGTACTCACAGAGGAGGTTGATTAGTCCTGAATTCTCCTAACGTGATCTCTCACAATAATAAGATTCTGAAACCAAAGATTTGGGTTCAGGGAGTTTACTGCGAAATGATCTTGAGATAGAAAACCATGAGGTAATGAACAAAGCTGAACAGGACAATGAGAGTTTAGCTTTGTTGCAGTTACAACAGCTGACTCAGGTGAACTCAGAGTAAGCTCTAAATTTGCCAATGTCAGTGATTCTCTAGGGGTATTTGTGACCTTATATTGACCATTCAGTACACTGAGGGTAGCTCTGGGAAGAGGACATGAACTGGAGCATAGTGGCTCACTTTAAAAAGACAATTATGGA
Organism: Dasyprocta punctata; assembly: GCA_004363535.1. NCBI lineage: Eukaryota > Metazoa > Chordata > Mammalia > Rodentia > Dasyproctidae > Dasyprocta > Dasyprocta punctata. Next base: position 57,176 of record RJWM01007709.1, on the reverse strand, counting down.
TTTATATTCTAGCTATTTATTTCAGAGGCAGATTCGTTACTGAGTGCTCCATTCCTACAGGAGAGGGTCTAATGATAAACAAAAGACTCCAATAAAATAATTTGTCACTGAGACAGTGTTTGACCCTATTACTTTAAAGTTTAGCAGACTGAAGATATCACTAGAAAGAACATACAGTATTTTGGGTTTCACCTTTTACCTCAGGAAATGTGTCTATAGGTGAGCATCAAGAAAGAAAAAAATCATGGAAGTCTCAAGCTGCAGAATGGTAGGGCCATTATGTGAGAAATTAATGCCACTAAAGAGTCTGACATTCTTTAGCATTTTCTGAGCTTTCTGAAAATGAAAAAAAAATCGTTTTCACTTTTTGTAACGATTCATGTCTTGGAGTGATGACACAAGGACAGCTTCCTTGCAGCATTTGTTGAGTTATGATAAAAGTTAAGTGAAAAATGACACACTGATTAGACCATGAAACTTAGTGAGTATGCACATTTAATTGAGAATTTAATTGACATTTGTTAAAAACAATGAAATTTCTGTTTGAGATGTCAAGAACAAGTCCCAAGTAGAATTAGATATGAGATGGTAATGGATGCATGTATATAGCATTGAATGCATTACTGTCTCTATAACGTATTTTGCAGTATCTAAGGTGGAATATGTCCGTGGCAGCCATCCAAGAATTGTGCATATAATTCAACAGGTGCATCAGTTTATGATTACTTTTTGATGGTATTTTCAGGTAAAAAGAATGAGCCAATTTCTGCATGGTTTTTCAAAAATCATTGTTATTGCCTCCAAGGGTGAATCTTAGGCGCTATCCTATTATTTAGTCTTGGAATATATACAGTTATTCATATCAGAACATTTTTTAATTCATTTTGCAGTAAAAGGGGCATCTTTAGTTGCAAAATTCTTGGCTGCAACTGTGGACTTATTGGAAAGAGAGACATCCTTAATATGCTCCTGTTGAGATTCATGCTTTATAATGATAGATAATATTGCTCAAGTTTGGGAATATGATCAGTTGCTTTTTCTTTTTACTTTATCAAAGAGTCTAGTCACAGTGATATTTGAATTAAAGGACCTTTTTAGAGGGAAACGAATGTCTACTTGGAGTTGATTCGTAATTTTATGAATGGATTTTCCATTGACTAATAATATGGCCGTGAATGTGGTGGATTAGTGAGATTACATTTAGTCACTGTTTTTTCAATTCTATGCAGTATCTTCATTATTGCATCTTGGGCAGCTAAGGTATTGTTTTCATACCCTGTGATGAAGACTTGATCTTGTATCTCACTGCTTCCTTTATTGGGAAAATGGATCGTAACATTATGCTCCAAGCAAATCTGAGCAACAAACATGCCTTTAGGACCAATGATCTTGGCATGATATTTGGGATCTATAACCATCATTAATTTAAAATTTCTTAATGCCCTGTCTTCTGTTTCAGTGTGTAAAGCTTTGACTCGTTCTTGCAATTTAGCTTTGGCTTGTTCCACATTTGCAGGGGGACCCTTAATGGAAATTATGTCAGAGTTTAGTCCAGGTTCTGATACCTGTATTTGGACATCACATTCATCGATTATCTTACATATTCTACTTCCTTTCTGACCAATAATATAACGATGTAGGTGAGATGGTACATGTACTTCAGCAGTGACAGGAATTAAAGATTCAATAGCTTTCATGGCTGCTTCACACTTTTCTTTTCTCCCTGTGATAAATAGAGTATCACATTCCCTTTGGCAAGTAGAAGCAGGCCCTTTCCTGGTCTTTTCCATCATTTCTTTCTCATTCTCCTGGGTAGCAGGAGCCGCAGATGCAGCTGACCTCTCCGCTCTGTCAGGGAACTGTATTTGAACATTATATTCTCTAGTAATTTGTTGGATTCTGGAACACATTGGCCCCAAGAGAAAGCTATGGAACTTCTGGGGAATAATACATTCTATTGTAACTTTCGCTTCTAAATCACCAATAATCTCCTGAATATGTTTCTTGACTGCTTCTACACAAGGTTTTGCTCCTTTTATTGTGACTATTTTGCTCTGGTCTCCTAAGCATGGGAAACTTATTATCACACCACCGTATTCTTCAGAAATTTCCCTTAAAATCTGGGCTCTTCGCTTAAGAAAGTGATGGTAGTACTTCGGATTAATAAGCATATTATCCTCTATGACATTTTCAAGGTCTTCACTTAAAGCCTCGAGTTTCTTTTTTGCATCATTGACAGCCTTCACTGTCCCTGTAATCGTTAACAATTCTTGATCTCTATCCTCAAGAGTCGGGAAAACGACATGTGCTCCGGTCTCATTACAGATTTTGGAAATATTTCCACAAGTTTTACTCATGAGGAATTGGTGATACTGTGACTTGACATGAAGGGTCACAGAACAACTCTTGGTTTGTTTTTCTTCGGTTAGTTCCAGGATTTTTCTCTTGGCCTTTTCGACACTTTCAGCGGGGCCTCTTATAATGACTTTTTGAAGTCCTGCGTTGTTTTTCGGAAAAGTAATATGAATCTTTCCACATTCCCTCAATATTGACCCAATCAAACACTCTTTGGAATCTACAAGAGATTCATGTATATTGGAAGGAATAGAAATTTCAACTTCTGAAATATTGGCTACGTCTTTTTGAATGGAAAGAATCATTTTATGAGCTAGTTCACAATTTTCGGGCTTTCCAGTAATGACAATGTTCTCTGAGGTGCTACTTGCTGATGGAAAACTAATCTTGGTATTGCTTGCTAAACAGATTTTTTTGATGTTCATACCGCCTTTTCCAATGATAATTTTGTGAAATTTCTTGAATATGGGAATAGTAATTGTATAGCTATTTTCTAAAATATCTGTCATTGCACTCTCCAAATACTCTGTGCATTTGTCTAATTCATGTTTTGGCCCTCTAAGTTGCACAATGTTACTTACCTCTCCTGAATCTGGGAAATGTATCATAGTATTTGGGAAATTCTTGTGGATGTTATGAATCCGTTCACCTTTCTTTCCAATAAGTTTGTGGTGAAATTTTTGTTCAATAATTAAGTCCTTTGTGTGCTCATTTTCTAAAGTAGCAGCGAGATCGCACAGTTCTCTCTTGGCTTGTTGGACACCCGTGGATTCCCCCTCGATTCTGATCAATTTCTTTTTCTTTTCTTCTTCAGGTAAGATCATCAGAGAAACATTATTCTTTTCCTTAATTCTGTTTATGAAAGCACCCTTCTTCTCTATCAGGTATTTGTGAAGTGTATAGTCAATATTGATTTCGGCATAATCCATTCTGCTAGATAGATCTTTCACTATGACCTCAATTTGTTCTTGAGCATAATTCACATCATATTTTGGTCCTTTTAGGGTTATTTTATCGTCTACTGTAAAATCTATGCAAACCCTTGGTACTACCTGAGTTATCTTGGAGATATTCTGACCTCTCTTACCAATAATAAATCTGTGAAGCCAAGTAGGAGCAGAAATGGTGGCAAAAATGTAACTCTTGTCCTTGTGAAAGGCTTTCTTAACTAGGTTCCCTGAATTTTTAGGCTTAACTTGACGCATCGTGGAATCTGACATTCTTTCTGAGTGTGACATCTCCCCTCCTCTTTCTATGGTTTCTTGTGTGGAATTGCACTCAGAGCTCGTGGTGAAATTGTGCTTTGATTTTATCTTCACATCTACAGTTGTTGTCTTCTCGTTGGTATTTTCAAATATTGTTTCTACATAAAGCTCACTCTGATCTTCTTGAGAATCTTTTCCATTAAAAAATATTTCCATTTCACTGGTCCTAAATTGTGCAATGTCATTGGTTGCTTCTGTTGCATGGGTGACATTATCAATAGTTTTACTGCTTGATTCAGCAGTCATGGGATGATATTCTCTTTTCTTATTTAATTTCTCTGTAACACATTTGTGTCGTTCAGTAGATAGAGGTAAGTCTTTATGCGGATAGATATTCATGACTTCATTTGTGCCAACACTATTGGTACAGTTATTCTGATTACATGAACTTAGGTTCTGGGTGTCCAATGCAAGGTTTTGTTCTAAGCCTTGATCTGTATTTCTAGTCTTGCATATAACAAAGCCATGCTGCTCTTCGGGCAATGGAATTTTAATGAAACCTTGCTTTTCAAGCCACGCAAAAATTTCCTTCTGAGCTTTTATAACAGTTTCTGAATCACCAGAAACTGTTATGTGAAGGCCTTGATCTTTGACGAAATTTAATTCTAAGTTGGCACCAGTTTGTTCCATGATGGCTGTGTGAAATTTTTCTTGTCTACCTTCACCAATCCAAACCAAATATTTTTCTTGTTCCAGAGGCACATAAAATGATTGAGTAATTACTGAAGTCTTATTGTCGGAGGATTCTGTAAGTCCTGAAGCATTTTGTAACCAGTTTCTTTCCTCTAAATTTTGATGGAATTTGTCTATGTCTTTGGGAACACAAAGCTCCTTTTCCGAATTTTGATTGGACACATGATTTTCTTTCTGCATATGACTACTTCTGTATGCAATCAAATTTTCTTTGGAAGTCATTGCTGATTTTCAAGTGGATAAAGTTCAGATTTCTTCAGCAGCCAGAAAATTCTTGTAGCTTCCGTTGTGCATATTGCTATGTGAGAAAAATATGTATTCTAAAGATGTAATTATTTGCAAGTTAATCTGTAAACTCATTAAAATAAAGTATATTCTTATATTCATCTGTAAAAGTTCATCTGTTCTATTCTTATATAAGCACAGAATAGTAGTGCTGTTAGTCCATGCTTCCAAGTTAAAGTTACACCATAAAGAATAGACAAAGTGGAATAAGAGTACATACATGTAGATAAATAACATGTTTCTAAACAGAAAAATCTACAAATTATTAACCTATGCACATATGATATTAGTACAGTTAATAATGCACATGTAAATTTATGATCAAAGAGATTAAAAATATGAAAACCTTGGGAGAACAGATTATATTTAGAAGAAGAATAACTGGGATACAAAAATATACAGATGTATCTGCCATAGATTAAAAAATTGCGAATGAACAGAAAAATATGTGTCTTGCTATGTTTAAATTGTCCGATTGGCCTGAGACGTTGCTAACATTTAATGTTAGAAGGGTATTTGGACACATAATTGAAAACGTCAACCAAAATGACTATATTTTCAGAGGATTAAGTATGGCCTAGTTCAGAATATTGAATATACACAAATGACAACACATAAACTGAAAGATGAAAAACGAAAATATCCATAAGTTTTATGGATAAAATATAATACAACAATTAAAGAGATAAAAGAATTAATTTTCAAAGACCTTTAACAAAATGACAATGGTATATGAAAGACCACCGAAAAACAGATGACAGCTTACTCCAGACGTTCCTGTGAGTAGAGTATGAGTCTGTGCTCTGCCCTGCCTCCATTGCCCTGGGTCAAGTGTGCCTGCAAGTAGAGTATGAGCCTGTGCACTGCTCTTCCTCCATGGTCCCCAGCCCAAAAGTGCCTGGGAATGAGTAGAGCTTGAGTCTGTGTTCTTCATTTTTCCATGGCCCCCAGGCCAGAGGTACCTGGGACTGAGTAGAGTGTGAGTCTGTGATCTACCTTTCCTCAATAATCCCCAGACCAGAAGTGCCTGGGAGTGAGTAGCATGTGAGTCTGTGCTCTGCCCTTCCACCATTACCTTGGGCCAGCAGTGCTTGTGAGTAGAGTGATCGCATGTCTGGCAATTAAATTGTGAATCTGCTCTCTGCACTTCCTTCATTTCCCCAGGACAGTTCAGTGGGCAAGTGGAGTGCAGGTCCATGCTCTGTGTTTCCTCTAATTCTCTGTGATGGCTTGCCAGTGAGAGGAATACAGTAGTGTAGCCAAGAGGTGTATGGCAGTACTGGGGAGAGGGGTGATGGCAATATCAGTTAGAGGAGACATCCTCAGGAACAGACACCTCCTAGGAAAGACTCAACACCAGTGATAAGACGAACGTTAGAGATCTAAACACGACACAGAAAAAAAATATAGAAAATAGAAAATGACAGGATGAAAAATCAAAATGCAACCCCCAACACAGAGTCCAAGCAGGACAAGTCCAGAACACAGAGAGATAGAGAAAATTGGAAGCCAACAAATGGAACTCCCTGAAACGATAGCAGCAGATGTGAAAAAAGAAGCAAAATGGGACATAGAAAAAATAATCTCTAAGGTACAAAGAGGAATAACTGCCAAAATAAAGGCACTGAATTACACATAAACAAGCAGAGAAGTTCAGGAAAATGATGGAAACCATGGATGACAAACAAAGACAAAAAATGGAATCAATGAAACATATCCAAACAGAAATACGGGAGATTAGACTCTTCATTGAAAGCATATGCAGCAGGTTGAATGAAGGCAAAGATAGAATATCAGCTCTAAAAGACAGGAATACAACTAGTGACCATGAAAATAAAGGTATCTTAAAATCAGAAGAGGCCATGAAAAATCAACCTAAAAGCTGCAGAATGAAGCAAAGAAGAACAAAATAAGATTGATTGGAAAGAGTGAGAAAGCTGGAGACAGCTCAACAACCACTGAAAATCTTTTCACAGAAGTAATGACAGAAAGTTTTCCAAACATGGATAAAGAATTTAACATGCAACACATGAAGCATATACAATTCCTAACAGCCATGACCAAAGTAAATATACACCAATGAATATAACAATCAAAATTCCAGAGATTCAGCACAGGAAAAAAAATATTAAAAGGAGGTAGAGAAAAGAAACATATCAGCTATATAGGAAAGCCCATCAGAATCACAGCACACTTCTCAACACATACCCTAAAATCAAGAAGATCTTGGAGTGAAGTATCTCAAGCCCTAGAGAAAAACAATCTTCAACCTAGATTGATGTACCCCACAAAACTATATTTTAAAACTGCTGGAGAAATAAGATGCTTCCATGACGAAGAACTCCTGCAAAGATTATGACCACCAAGCCAACACTATGGAATGCTCCAAAAGAAGTATTAGGAAGAGATAATGAAGACAACAAATGCAGGAACACCAATAAAAAGAAAGCCACCAGGCAGGGCAAGAAATTCAACAGCAAAAGGATAGAGAACAAACAACAAGGAAACAGCACTAAAAAGAAAAGCCAATTCATTTCAGTTATAACCATCAATGTAAATGGTCTCACCTCACCAATCAAAAGAAACTGGTTGGCATAATTCAAAAAATAAGATCCAACAATATTCTGCATTCAAGAAACACTTTTAACTGAAAAGGAAACTTGTAGTCTAAAAGTCAAAGGATGGAAAACAATTCTCCATGCCACAGGAATGCAGAATAAAGTGGAAGGAGCATTTCTGTTTTTAGAAAATATAAACTTTATGCCAAAACTGATCAAAAGAGACGAAAAATGTCACACCATACTCATTAAGGGAAAACTCTAAGAAGAGATAACAATCACAAATATTTATGCACCAAACACAGGCTCGGCCAACTACATAAAGCAAATATTATCTGACACGAAAAGCAAAATAAGCACTAACAGAGTTATAGTGGGGGACCTTTGTAGCCCACGCTCACACATGGATAGATTAAGACAAAAAATCAACAAAAATATTAGAATTAAACCAATCCTGTGATCAAATGGACTTGCTAAATGTCTACAGAGCATTCCAACCCAAGACATCAGAACACATATACTTCTCAGCTGAATATGGGTTGTTCTCCAAAATAGATCACATATTGGTAGACAAAACATGTTTAAGTAATCGCAGAGGAATGGAAATCATCCCATGCATACTATCTGATCATAGTTCAAAGAAACTGGAAATAAACAACAAAGGAAAGCACAGAAACTATATTATCACATGAAAACTAGAAAACACCCTTCTGAACAATCAATAGATCACAAAGGAAATTAAAGATAAAACTAACACCAAGTTGTATACAATTAAGCAATGATACCAAAACTACATACTAAAACATATGGGTTACAAGTAAAGTAGTCTTACTAGGCAAATTTTTAGCAATGAACTCACACATCAGGAAAACAAAACAAGCTCAAATAAACAGCCTAATGTTGAAGCTCAAATTTCTGGAAAAAGAACAAATCACACTCAAAGCTCTTACGAGTGAAAAAAATATAAAGTTAAGAGTAAAAGTTAATGCAGTAGAGGCTAAGGAAACAACACAAAGAATAAATGAAATGAAAAATTGGGTCTTTGACAGAATAAACAAAGTTGATAAACCATTAGCCAAATTCATCAAAAAGAGAGAGCAAAAAACACAAATTCAGTCAGTTAGGAATAAATGGGAAAATTACAACAGATCCCATAGAAATCCAGAAGATCATCAATACCTACCAAGAACCTATATTCTAACAAGATGGAAGAAGAAAAAGAAATGGACTGATTGGTAGATACAGTCAAGTCGTCAAAAGTGAATAAAGAATATACATAAAAATATTAAATAACTCAATATCAGCCAATGAAATTGAAAATACAATGAAGAGTTTACCGATAAAGAGAGACCAAGGGAACCAATCAAGATGGTGGAGCACTAAGCAGCAGAGAAAACAGTCTCTCTGAGAGTCACCTTCCAGATGCTTAAAGATAGCATCATGGGGGAAGACAAGAAGGAAGGAAGTGGGTCCCCTGGAACCGGGAAGAATCTAAAGTGTGAATTGAAGCCCACAGAGAGAGTAAACATAAAAATTTAAATGAAGAAAAGGTTGGAGCTGGTGGCGTCTTCACCTGGAGCCAGTCTCACTGTGTGAGAGGAGCTGTTGGAACCTGGGGATGCATGGTCATGGTGACAGTGGCAGCTGATGACCCCAGAGACCTCTGAAAAGAGATGCAGTGGGTGGAGGGGTGCAGCAGACACAGAGGACTGCACTGGCTGGCAGTGAGTGCAGATGACTCAGTCTTCCTGAAGGAGAGAGCTATTGGCCAGGAAACATTTTGGAGTCAGGCTGGATAAGCCCAAACCAGAACTGCTGCTGGTTTTCCTCCAGAAGCCCCTAGCTGGGTGCAGACCCGTGGAAATTGCTTGAATTGAGCCCTGCCCTCGTGACCACTCCAGCGGCCATTGTGGGGGCTCCTGACCAGAAACCAGCTCTAGTCCATAGGGAGCGGCCAGCCCCACCCCCGCACATATTGCTGCAGCCATCGTGGGGGCTACCCACCAGTAGCCAACTCAGTCTGGAAGCTGTGATTGGTCCTGCCTCTGCATACACTCCAACAGTCAACGGGGAGGCAACACAGGCTGGGAAAGGCAGCAGACAGCCCTGCACCAGGGCACCCAATGGCCACCATCAGATACCCATAGAAAGCACTGACCAGAAGAACCAAACAGGCTCACTTCAGAGAAATTGTACCCAATGCGGGAAGTGCCTGGGACTCCAGTACCCACTTGCCCAGAAGAACCCAGGAATATGTCAAGACGCAGAAGTAAAAGGCAGTCTCTGGCCTTCAACACAAGCAGGGCAAGTCTAGGAGATGTGAACATGGAAGAGATGGGAGTCGCACAGCTGAAGTTTCTGAAGTGATGGTAACTGAAATAAAGAAACAATTTCACGAGGCAATAAAAGAAATTAGAGTACAAATACTATCTCAGGTAAAGGAAGAAATGAAAAACATAATAAAAATTGCTAAGTAACTCTAAAGAAGACATAGATAAAAAAATAGAGGCGAATAGGAAAATGAGGGAAACCTTGAATGAGCAATATAAGAAAAATTTAGAATACATGAAACAGATTCAAAGAGATGTCCAGGAAATTAAAAAACTCCTTTGAAAGCTGGCAAAACTGCTTGAAAGAAACTGAAGATAGACTTTCAAACCTTGAAGACAGGTTTGCAGCTTGCAATCGTGAAAGATCTCTTAAGAATAACAAGGAACCTGGAAGTAAAAATTCAATGGCTGAAAGACAACCCAAAGAAACATAACTTAAGAATAATAGATGTGAGTGGAAAAACAGGGGTCAACACAAATGCCATTAAAAGTCTATTTACAGAAACAATATCAACTTCCCAAGCATGGGAACATGATGTGACATTAGGTTAGTGAGGCCTATGGAACTCCAGCTAGCCATAACCAAAATAAATCTACACCCAGACATATACTAATCAAGATCCCAGAAACTCAACATAAGAACAGAATATTAAAAGCTGTTAGAGAGAAGAAACAGATCACCTATAAAGGAAAACCCATCAGAATGACAACAGGCTTCTCAGCACAAACCACCAAATCAAGAAGAGGCTGGAATGAAGTATTTCAAGTCCTGAAAGAAAGCAAAATCCAACCCAGATTGATGTACCCTGCAAAACTTTCTATTAAGATTAATGCAAAAACAAAATACTTCCATGCAAAGAACAAATGAAGGAATTCATGGCCACCAAACCAACCCTACAAAGAAGACTTAAGGACATTCTAGAGAGAGATAAAAGTAACCACAGTTCCAGGAACAGTGGCAGAGGGGGATCACAAAGCAGAGCAGAAAATTGAATGGAAGGGGAAAGTAGGGAGCCAACGGCAGGAAAATAGCATGGCAGAGAAGAGGCAGTGCATGTTGACCATAACCATTAAAGTAGACGGCCTCAATTCACAATTAAAAAGAAACACAGGCAGAGTGGATCAAGAGACAGGACCCATTAATATGCTTTATACATAAAACACATTTAACTAGAAAGAAAATCCATAGACTGAAAGTCAAAGGAGATAGAACAATACTCTATGAAAAAGAGAGCCAGAAAAAAGTAGGGATAGCTTGCCCATCAACTGCCAAACACATAAGAAAGACATGGCACTTTTATGCAATGGAAAGCTATGCAGCGATAAAGAAAGATCACCTCGAGGCTCTTGGAAGTAAATGGATGCAACTTGAGCTCACTCTCTTGGATGAAATGGTTCAGAGTCACATGGGTGAACATCGTGTTTTTTCCCTAGTTTAAAAAACTAAAGGAGTTAGTGGGAACCAAAATGCACAATACAAATTGTGGAAGTGAAAGGGCAGGAATTGTCAAAAAAGGGAAGGCAATGCTCATTGTTAATCTATTATCATGTTTTGAAACCCATATTGTTTTAATTGTTATGTTTAGTCTGGTTTTGTTCTGTTACGTTTTGTTTGTCTTTAATGTATTTGATGGCATGCACAGCTATTTCAAAGATAAAAAATAATATTATGGTAGCCATTATTGATTTCCTATTATTTTGTTTTGAAGCCCTGTACGGCTTGCATTATTTTGATTGAACATATTTTATTTTGTTCTGTTTGGTTGTATTGTTTGTTGGTATAGGCACCTACTTTTAAGATGACAAGAGGCATTATGGTAGCCACTGTCATTTTACTATTATCTTGTTTTGAAATCCTGCTTTGCTTTCCTTGTTTTGTTTTTATTGGTTTTATTCTGTTCTATTTTGTTTGATTTTATTATGCTTGATGGTATGGGCAGTTATTTTGAAGATAACGAGAGGCAATATGGTAGCCATTATTGATTTATTTTTATCTTTTTTTGAAGTCCTGTACAATGTTCATTGTTTTGTTTTGATTGACTCTTTTCTGCTTTATCTCGTTTGGTTTCATTCTCTTTAAAATAAAAAAAAAAAAGAGAAAAATTAAAAAAAAAACCTAAAACCTAGGCCCTGGTGTATTCACTGTTGAATGCTACAAGAAACTTAGAGAAGATCTAGTGTCAGTAATATTGAAACTTTAAAAATATTAAAAGGGAAACAATCCATCCAAAGTCAGTTCTGGGAGCAAGAATTACTCTGATACCAAAACCAGGGAAAATTCCATCCAAGAAAGAAAACAATAGGCCAATCTCCCTAATGAACATTGATTCCAGAATTTCTAATGAGACACTAGCAAAAAAACATGTAACAAATCATCAAGATGATTATACCACATGACCAAGTAGGATTCATCTCAGAGACACAGGGATGTTTCAACATATGCAAATCAAAAAATGTAATACACAATATTAATACAAAGACAAAGCTCAAGTGGCAATCTCAATAGTTGCAGAAAAAGCATTTGACAAATCCAACACCCATTAAGGAGGAAACCCCACAGAAAATTGGAATAGATGGTCTTTACCTCAATCTTATATAAGCCATCTATGACAAACCAACAAATAATAGTGTATTACATGGTCAAAAACTGAAAGCTTTCACTCTAAATTCATGAACAAGATGCACATTACAGCATTCCTACTCAGTATAATTCTGGAAACATTAGCCAGAGAAATTAGCCAAGGGAAAATAAAAAGAATAAAGATAGGAAAGAAGTTAAAGTAAAATTATTTTCAAATCACCTGATATTCTATATAGAAGACCTTGAAAACTCCACCAAAATGATTCAAGATTTAATGTCCAAATTCAGTAGTACATCAAGATAGAAAGTCAATACTCAAAAGTCCACAGTGTTCCTGTACACAAGCAGCAAACTCACAGAGACAAAAATTAATGGCATCACACACTTCATGATAATATAAAAAAAAGAATCATTTAGGAATCAGTCTAACGAAGGAAGTAAAATATACAAACAGTGAAAATTACAGTACCCTAAAAAGAGAGATTGAAGAGGATATCAGAAAATAAAGTGATATCCCGTGTTCTTGGAGAGGAAGAACCAACACATTGAAACTGTCCCTAGTCTCAAAAGCACTGTGGAAATTTAAAGCGATCCCAATCAAAATAGCATTAATACACCTCACAGATGTAGGAAAAAACCTTCTTGAACTTTATTTGGAACCATGAAAGCCCTAGAATAGGAAAATCAGTTCTGAGCAACAAAGACAAGACAGGGGCATCACAACCCCAGACCTGAAATTATTCTACAAAGCTACTGTGATAAAATCAACATGATATTGGCAAAAACAAAAAACCCTGAGGATCAGTGCAACTGATTAGAAGATGCAGATGCATCCCCAAACACAACTAACAACCTTATCTTTGAAAAATGAGCCAAACATATTCGCGGCAAGAAAAAAGTCTATTAGTAAACAATGCTGGGAAAACTGGCTCTCCACATTCCAAAGGCTAAAAGTAGACCCATATCTTTCATCGTGCACTGGAGTATGTAAAAATGTATCGAACATCTTAATATTAAAACAGAAACAAAACTATTGAAAGACAAAGTAGGTAGAGATCTTGAAGACATAAGATTAGGCAGAGAGTTCATGAACAAAACACAATCTGCATGGGAAGTACTTCAAAGAATCAACAACTGTGATCTCATCCTGTTAAAATTTTTTGCACATCGAAAGAATTCACCAACAGAGAGGAAAGAAAACCCACAGAGTGGGAAAACATTTAGCTAACTCTTCCTTATGCAAAAAAATTCAATCTAGAGCATATAATGAATTGAAAAATATCCTACCTCCCAAATTGAAAGATCCAATTAAAAAACACACACGTGAGATGAATATGTACTTCTCAGATGAAGAAATAGAGATGGCAATAAGTACACGAAGAAAAGGTTCATCATCAATTGTTATTCAAGAAATGAAAATTCAAACAACACTGAGATTCCATCTCACCCCAGAAAGAACTGCTGTCATGAATATTTCAACCAATATCAAATGCTGGAGGGCTCTGTGAGGAAAAAGATACACTTCTCTAAATTTTTTAGGATTGTAGACTGGTACAACCTCTGTGAAAATCCGTGGGGAAATTCCTCAAAAATCTAGAATTGGAAGTCCCACTTGATCCTGTTATTCCCCTTCTAAGTATCTTCCCAGAAGAATTAAAAACATTATATCACAGTGATATATGTGCACTCATGTTTATAGCAGCACAATTTGTAATTACTAAATCTTGGAAGGAATCCTGGTGCTCATGAACCAAGAAATGGATAAAAACGATGCTTTGTTTTGTTTTCTATTTTTTTAAATAATGGAATACTGCTCGGTCATAAAGAAGGATAAATTTGAGACATTTACAGGTAAATGGATGCAACCCAACATCATATTCATAAGTGAAATTAATCATACTAATATGTGTAAAAATTGCATTGTCTCACTAGTGTGTGACCCTGAACAAATACATGGGATCCAAAATGTACGATAGAGATTGTGAACTGGAAAGAAATAGTTCAAAAGAAAAGACAAACTGTGATAGGAGAAAGTGGAAAAGAAGAAAGGCTATACACACACACACACACACACACACACACACACGATATTCAAGATAACTACACAGCTAGCTTCTATTTGTTTCTCAAAAATAATATTCTGTTCTAATATTGTTTAGACAAGATATCATGGCTACAGCCTGTACTCTGAATAACTATTATGAAGACAAAATAGGCAATGTATGAAGTTTTACATCTCTCCTACTAACTGTTTTGAAATTTGGTTTTACTCTTTATCATTTTTTTCTCTTTAAAATGAAAAAGTAGTCAACAAATAGCATTTTAAAACTCCAGAACTAGTGAAGCACGGGAAGGTGTCCTGAGAACGGCTCCTCCTTTCCCCACTGACAAGACAGAGGTGAACCATGGGAAGAGATCTGGAGATTGGCTCTTTCCTGCTTCTATCTGGCAGGGCACAGAAGAAACTCACAGGAATACCAGCGCCACAGAAGGGCCTCCAGGTAGGGAACATGTAATGGACAGGTGGGACTAGCACCCTGGAATAGACTGAACAACAGTATCAGTACAATGAAGCAGGTGAATTGGGACATAGCAGCCATGAACAGAAACAGAAGGAGCAGAGTACCAGAAAATGTCACAGTATCCCATTCTGCCCTACAATAAATGACCTGAGTGGGCAGAGACTTTACAATGGAAGAGGAAAACAGAATACTGAGCAAGGACCAAGAGGAGACAACAGTGCACAGGACTTGGAAAAGCTCCTTGTCTCTATCTGAGAACCTAACAGCAACAGGAGGGAGATGCTGAGAGAAACAGAATAAAGAGTGGGAGGCCACTAAGGGACATAAAGAAATTACTGTCTGAAGACTCTGGTGCCAAGCTCCCACAACTGAAGGCCAAGATAAGACTAAAATCGAGCACAAGGGCTGCTGCAGGCTTGGCAGTGTAATCCAGTAGTTTTAGACTCTTGGTGAACAACACGGGAGATTTTTTTTTCATTTTATTTTATTTTTCTTCTTCTTTGCTGGTTTGTTTGCTTTTCCTTTCTTTAAATGATCTTTTACCTATTTTTTGTTCTAAACTTTTCATCTTTTTTTCCTCTGCCCAATTTACCTCTCTAGACCTAATTACATTTTCATATGAGTGTATAATATCTTTAAGATTTCTGGTCAACTTTGATAATCCCTTGCTTACTCCTTCATTCTTTTCCTCTGGCCCGATTCTCAAGTTTTCCAAAGATTGTAAGAACATCCTCTGTCCTGCTGACTGGTTTCTAGTTTATTTCATTTCAGTTATCTCAGTTTTGTCCATTATGCTCCTTCAGTTTCCCCACCACAGGATAAAAAACACTCTAAGAATGGCAAATGCTTTACATACAAGCCCCCAATTTATGATTGGTCCTGTTATATAACTGTAGATTTTGCTTCTATGGTTTAAGTTACAAATTTAATAGTTAACACAGTTTGTCAGTTTCTAAACAGTGCTTGATGCTACTGTTATTGCTAATTTTGCTACTTTAGCTAGGATGTCATATCTGCTGTGATCAGTTATTCTCACTTCTGTAATAATGCTGGGAATACCCAGGGCAAAATCTTCAACAAATTCCAGCACAAAATGACTGGGGATTGAGTGAAACACACAGCAACATCTCTCTCTTAATTAATTGGGAAAGTAAGATCTTGGGACAAACAAAAGCAAAGAACCTCCTACACACAGAAGACATTCATGAACAACAGTCTTTTTCTAAACCTGCCTTGATACTTGTGATAAATGTACCTACCTCAAAAGTTTACAAGGATCAACATGGCAAAGAAAATAAAAATTTTTCAAAATACAAATTGACAGGACAAAGAATCAAAATGGAATCTCAAACTTCTGACCCACCTAGAACAAGTCCAGCAGACACTGACATAGAGGAAAATGTAAGACACACACATGAAATTTCTGAAATGATATCAACCAAAGGAAGCAAACAAATCCATGAAGTTATAGAGGAAATCAAATGAGAAATAATCTCCCATGTTAAAAAAGAAAGGAAATGTCAAAAATAATAAAGGAATTTCTCAGCAAATGTAAAGTCAACATCACTAAAACATAGAGAACCTTATGAAAATGATGGAAACAGTGAATATTCAATATAGGAAAGAAACAGGATGCATGAAACACATTCGAAAAGATAACAAGCAATTAAAAATTTCATTAAAACCTGGCAAAACTGATTGAATGCAACTGTACATAGACATTCAGACAGTGAACCCAGGTTCACAATCAGTGATCAAAAAGGAAAGAACTCTTAAACATTACCAGGTATCTGGAAATAGCAATCAACCAGCTGAAAATCAATGAAAGGAAAAATAACAACCCTGAACCTAACCCTAAACTATAACCCTAAAAATAATATGAGACAGAGAGGTGTCAGTGAAAAAGCAGGAGTCAACGCAAATTACATAAAAACTGTATTTGCAAAAATAAAAGCAGAAAATTTTCCATCCATGGAAAGAAATGTGACATAAGAATAGATGAGGCATATGGAATTTCAATCAATAATCACCAAGAAAAATCTATACCCATGCACATGATAGTAAAGATTCAAGAAACTCAGATGAAGAACATTATACTAAAAGCAGTTAGAGAAAAGCAACAGATAAACTATTCTGGAAATCCCATCAGTATCATGGCAGACTTCTCAACACAAATCTTCAAGCCAAGAAGAGTTTGGAAAAAGTATTTCAAGTCCTAAAAGAAAACAACTTCCATCCCAAAGTGGTGTATCCTGAAAAACCGTCTTTCAAAATCAATGGAGAAATGAAATATTTCCATGCCAAAAAAAAAAAAAAAGAAGAAAGAAAAACTGAAGAAAAAAGTTACCACCAAATCCATACAAAAAAGGATACTGAAATATATTTCACAGACTTAAATGACCACAATTTCAAGAACAACGACAAAAAGAAACTACCAGGCAGGGCAAGCAAACAACAGAAGGGAAAAGCAGGGGGAAAAACACCAGGAAAATTACATGGCAAAAACATAAGCCTATGTATATCAGTAATAACCATCACTGTAAATGGCTTCAGTTCACCAACTGAAAGAGACAGGCCGGTAGAATGGGTCAAGAAACAAGATCCAACAGTATTCTGTACACAAGAAACATATGTGACTCAAAAGGAAATAGCCTGAAAGTTAAAGGTTGGAAAAAAATATTCCATGAAACAGAAGCTCACACACACAAAAAAACCCACCAGAGGTAGCTATTCTGTTTGCAGACAATGTGAGTTTCAAACCCAGAATTGTCAGAAATGATAAAGTTGCTGCATACTTGCTGGGGGAAAATTTCAAGAGGAAGCTTTAACAATCATAAATATATATGCACCAAATACAGGAGCACCCAACTCTATAAGACAATTATTTGTAGACATTAAAAATCAAATAAGTAACAGTACAATTCTAACAGGGCAACTTAGTACCCCACTGTCACAAATAGATAGATCATCCAGACCAAAAACAATCAGAAAAGAAATATCAAAACTGTACCAAACCAGTGAACAGAAATCAATGGCAAGAGTAACAACAAAAACTCCATAAATTAAATAACACCCTTCAGAACAATCAGTGGGTCACAGATGGAATTAAAGGAGACATTAAACAATATCTACATGTAAACAAAATGCACTCCCAGTATACTGGAACCTGTGGTACACAATGAAAGCATTCCTCGGAGGGAATTTTATAACAATGAATTTTCACATTGAAAACACAGAATGAGCACAAGCAAACATCCTAACATTATAACTCAAGCTTCTGGACAAAAAAGAGAAAGTCAAGCCCAATCCCCATACAAGGCAGGAGATTATAAAGATCACAGCAGAAAATAATGGACTTGAAACTAAGAAAATTTAATAAGAATTGAAGAATCAATTAATTATTCCTTTGAAGGATTAAATAAAATTGGTGAAACTTTAGTCATCCTTATCAAATAAGGAAAGTAGAGACTCAAATTCATGCTCTGAGGAATGAAAATAGTGAAATCATTACAGTCCCTGTGGCAATTCAGAAGATCATCGATACCTCTTTGAAAATCTATACTCAAGAAGGATGGAAAACCCAAGAAATGGACAGAATCCTAGGTACTTATAAAAAATCAAATCTGAAGTCAGAAGATATAAAAATACTGAAAATCAAATATCAATCAATGAAATTTAAAATGAAATTAAAAACGTACATAGGAAAGCCCAGGTTCTTATGGATTCGCTGCTGAATTCTACAAGAAATTAAGACAAGGCGATGCTAAAACTCCTCAACTGTTTAATAAAATTGAAAGTGAGGCAATACATCCTGACTCATTCCTGAAGGCAACTATTACCCTGATACTAAAACTAGAGAACGACACAATTAATAAAGAAAACTGGAGGCCAATGTCCCTAACCAAAATGTGAAAATTCTCAATAAATACTAGCAAATAGAATGCAGCCGGTCAAGAAGAATTTTATGCCCCATGACCAAATGGGATTCATCCAAAGAATGAGGGAATGGTTCAACATATGCAAATCAATAAATGTAGTACATTATAGCAACAGAGCCAAAGATGAAAATCACATGATTATCTTAATGTATGCAGAAAAAACTTTTGAGAAAGTAAAATATTCATTCATGATTTAAAAAACACAGAAAATCAGAATACATGGTGTTTACCTCAAATGGTAAAAGTGATGTATGACAACCCAACAGCTGACGTCATAATAAATGAACAAAAACTGAAAGCTTTCACTCTAAAATAAGGAACAAGATAAGGATGTCCACTAAAACCACTCCTATTCAATACACTTATGGAAACACTAGCCAGAATAATTAGACAAGAGAGAAAAATAAAACAAATAATGGTTGGAAAGAAAGGAGTTAAATTATCATTATTCCCAGATGTCTTCTACCTGAAAGAAACCAAAAACTCCACCAAAAGGCTTCCAGATTTAGTAACCAAATTAAGTTGTGTAGCTGGATACAAACTCATCACTTAATCTCAATAGCATTAGTGTACACAAACGGCAAATACACTGAGAAACAAATAAAGGAAACCACTCTTCACAACAGCACCCAAAACATGAAATACGTAAGAATCAATCTAACATATGAAAGAAAAGATCCATATGTTGAAAATTGCAGAATTCTTAAAAGGAGATAAGGATGACGTCAGAAAATGGAAAGATATCACTTGCTCAAGATAGGAAGAAGCGAGATAGTAAAAATGGTCATGCACCAAAAATTGTTATACAGATTTGATACAATCTGATGTAAATACCATTAGCATACTTTAAGAAATAGAGAAAATATGCCTAAAATTCATTTGGAACCAGAGAAGACCTACCATAGCAAAAGTATTCCTAGGCAACAAATGCAAGCAAGGAGACATCACGATCCCTGACCTGAAATTATAATACAAAGCTACTATGAGAAATATCAGCATGGCACTGGCCAAAAACAAACTTTAGGACCATTGGAACATATTAGAAGATGCAGACACACTTCCAAACACACTCAGTCACCTTATCTTTGAAAAAGGAGCCAAATATGTTCACTGGAAGAAAAACAGTTTCTTTAATAAGTGGTGCTAGAAAAACTTGCTCTCTGCATTTCAAAGACTAAAACTAGACCCTTGTGTATCTCAATCCACTAAACTAAAGTAAAAATGGCTCAAAGATCTAAATATCAAAACAGAAACACTAAATCTACTGGAAAAGAAATTAAGTAGAAATCCTGAAGACATAAGTGTAGGTAGAGAGTTAATGAACATAAAGCAAACTGCATGGGAAATACGACAAAGATTCAACAACTGGGATCTCATCTCATTAAAGAGCTTTTGCACATCAAAAGAAATCACCAACAGAGTGAAAAGGCACCCCAGAGAGTGGTAAAAAATTTTCTCCAATTGTCCCACAGACACAGGAACGTGTAAAGAATCGGATAAAAGCCATACTCCCCAAATTCAAGCACCCAATCCAGAAATGAGAATGGGAGATAAATACACACTTCTCAGATGAAGAAATTCAAATGACAAATAAATCTATAATAAAATGCTCATTGGTCTTTCATGAGATGCAAATTAAAACAATACTAGATTTTACTTCACTCTAGAAAGGATAGCTACCATCAAGAAATCAACCAATAACAAATAGTAGAGTAGCTGTGGGGAAAAGTTAACTGTTCTCCACTTATGGTGAGAGTGTAGGCTGGTACAACCACTGTGGAAATCGGTGTGGAGATTTATCATAAAACTAAGATTAGAGACCCCATCTCACCTACATTTTCCCTTTCTTGGTATCTTTCCAAAAGTATTAAAAGCATCATATAACAACTCATTTATGTAGCAACACATTTTGTAACAGCTAAATCTTGCAAACAACACAAATGCCCATCAACCAAGGAAGGGATGTGGGTCTTTTATACAACGTGAACCTTTTATACAATGGAGTACTACTTATCCATAAAGAAGGATAAATTTGAGCCCTTTAGGGGTAAATGAACGTAACTTGGGGCCATACACTTAGGTGAAGTGAATCGGACTCATTTTGTGTATATGTGGTATTGTCTCCATATTGTGGGAAACTAAAAGAGTAAATAATGTCTAAAATGTAAAATAGATATTGTGAAATGGGAAGGATTTTTTTCAAAAGAATAAGGATCTAAGATGGGTCAAAGGGGGTAGGACAGAAGGAAAAAATTTCACTTCAGTTATAATATCAGTGGCTCTTATTTCATTAAAAAGGAAAGTTTGGACTAATATTCATTGGAGAGATTTTTATGCTCAAAACATTTAACCTGAGCAACTATTTTAAAGATAGCAACATGCAATGTATTAACTATTGCTTTTCTCCTATTATTTTCTTATGTAATTTTCTCTTAACATTTTTCCATAAAATAAAAGCATATGTGATTTACAAATATGGAACTTTGAGTATTTAAATTGTTTTAAATGACCGGCATGTTTTCCTTTGGACGCTTAATGAAAATACTTTCACATTTAAAGGAAATCCAGAACTAAACTTGTAAATAAAATAAATATTGCACATTATTATAGAATAAGAGATTTAAGCTGGCTAGCTGCATATATGAGCATTGCCAGGAAACTTAGAATTTTGATTGTGTGTCTCTGAAAACACAGTGATAAAATCAAATAATCTAGCAATATGTACACATACACAGTATTAAGATTGGTTTGAGGAAAAAATTAAAGATATAAATAACTAATAAATATACATAATCAAAAATAGAATAGAATAGTAAAGGCTCATTAACATTATGATAAAAATACGGCAATTGTACACATAAAAACTAATAATTTGAAAATAGTGAGAGCCGGGTTCTGGGCGGCATCACTCTGGGGTACTCTGCCTAGCTCCCCAGGACCGGGAGGCCTTAGCCCCCCACCCCGTTAAGGCAGAGGCTCCACCCGCACACCCCGGGAGGCCAACCTCCCTTGCTGTGTGCAGGACCCAGATCAACTGGGTCCCGCGATTCAGAGTGATCCAAGAATCAGTGTGACCCTCAGGGGAATTCAAAGCCAGACTCGCAGGACACAGGGCCACATACGTTCTAGAAGAAAATGACAAAACGAAAGACCAAGAGGCAGTCTCAGTCCCCCAGTCCACAAAGAACAAACCCAAGAAACACTGAAATGGAAGGAAGTGGGAGTCACACAAATGGACTTTCTGAAATGATAGAAAATGCAATAAAGAAACAGTTTGATGAAGCTATAGAGAAACTCAAATCAGAAATATTCTCTAAGCTAAAAAATGAAATAAGAATCATTATTGAAGAAATGTGTGTATCTAAAGAAGAGCACAATAAAAAAATAGAAGAACTTAAGAAACTGATTAAAACTTTGAATGAACAATGTAAGACACAAACAGAATGCATGAAACAGATGCAAAGGGAAATTCAGGGAATGAAAAACTCTATGGAAAGTTTGAAAACCCGCTTAAATGAAGCTGAAGATAGAATCTCAGATCTTGAAGACAGCATGGGAGATCAGGGCCACGAAAGAAAAGAACTCCTAAAAATAGGAAGGAACCAAGAAAAAACAATTCAACAGCTGCAAGACGATGCCAAGAGAAATAACATGAGATAAATAGGCATAAATGAAAAAGCAGGGGTCAATACTAATGACCTGCAAAGACTATTCACAGAAATAATAGCAGAAAACTTTCCAAACATGGGAAGAGAATCTGAAATACAGGTAACTGAGGCATACAGAACCCCAATTAACCACAACCAAAATAAATCCTCACCCAGACATATAATAATAAGGGTATCAGAAATAACAGCACAAGAACAAAATACTAAAAGCTGTCAGAGAAAAGAAACAGATCACCTTTGAAGGAAAGCCTAACAGAATCATGGCAGACTTCTCAACACAAACCTTCAAGCCAAGAAGAGCTTGGAGTGAAGTATTTCAAACCCTGAAAGAAAATAACTTTCAACCCAGATCGATGTACCCTGCAAAACTATCCTTAAAAATTGATGGAGAAATAAGATACTTCCATGACAAAGAACAACTGAAGAAATTTATGGCTACCAAACCAACACTACAGAGAGTACTGAAAGACACTCTAGAAAGAGACAAAGATAGCTACAATCTTAAGAACAACAACAAAAGGAAACCACTAAGCAGGGCCAGTAATTACACACAAAATGTAGAAAACCAACAACAGAAAGATATCATGAAAGGGATGAGCCAGTATGTATCAGTTATATCAATCAATGTAAATGGTCTCAACTCACCAATAAAAAGAAACAGACTAGCAGAGTGGGTTAAGAAACAAAATCCAACAATATGCTGTGTACAAGAAACACATTTCACTCAAAAAGAAATGCAGAGACAAAAAATCAAAGGCTGGAAAACAATATTCCATGCAACAGGAACCCAGAAAAAAGCAGGGGTAGCTATTATGTTTGCAGACGATGCAAACTTCAAACCGAGAATGATCGAAAGAGATAAAGAAGGTCACTACATACTTGTTAGGGGAAAACTTCAAGAGGAAGTGATTACAATCATAAATATATATGCACCGAACATTGGAGGACACAACTATGTAAGACACTTCTTAATAGACATGAAAAACCAAATAAACAATAATACAGTTATAACGGGGGACCTTAACACCCCATTGTCATAGAGAGATAGATCAACCAAACACAAAATCAACAAAGAAATAGCAGAGCTGAATCAAGCTTGTGAACAAATGGACCTAGTAGATGCATACTGAGTATTCCACCCATCAACATCAGAATACACATTCTTCTCAGCTGCCCATGGGTCATTCTCTAAAATAGATCATATACTTGTCCACAAAGCAAGCTTAAGTAAGTAAAAATGGACTGAAACAATTCCATGCACATTATCTGACCACAGCGCAGAGAAGTTGGAAATGAATGACAAAAAACCCTACAAGAACCTTATAAACACATGGAAATTAAATAACACCCTCCTAAATAACCAATGGGTCACAGAAGAAGTTAAAAAAGAAATTAAAAAGTATCTACTATTGAATGAAAATGCAAATACAGATTACTGGAACCTGTGGGATACAATGAAAGCAGTCCTCAGAGGGAAATTTATAGCACTAAACTCTCATATCAGAAAAACGGAAAGCACACACATAAACAACCTAACGCTGCACCTCACACTTCTAGAAAAAGAAGAGCAAGGCAAGTCCAAAGCCCAAAGAATGGAGGAAATTATTAAGATTAGAGCAGAAATTAATGCAATTGAAACTAAGAAAACAATACAAAGAATTAGTGAATCACACAGTTGGTTCTTTGAAAGAGGAAATAAAATTGATAAACCCCTAGCCAACCTTATCAAAAGGAGGAAAGAGAAAACTCAGATTCATGCAATAAGAAATGAAAAGGGTGAAATCACTACAGACCCGGTGGAAATACAGAATATCATCAACACCTACTTTGAAAACCTTTACTCACATAGATTCGATAACACAGAAGAAATGGACAGATTCCTAGAAACCTATGAATTACCAAAACTGAATCAAGAAGACGTAAAGCTACTGAATAACCCAATTTCAGCTAATGAAATGGAAAATGTAATTAAGACCCTACCAACAAAGAAAAGCTCGGGCCCTGATGGATTCAATGCTGAATTTTATAAGAAATTCAGGGAAGACTTAATGCCAACACTCCTCAAACTCTTCAGTGAAATCGAAAGGGAAGCAAGTCTCCCTAACTCATTCCTGGAAATAAGTATTACCCTAATACCAAAACCAGAGAAAGACCCAACCAAAAAAGAAAATAACAGGCCAATCTCCCTAATGAACATAGACGCAAAAATCCTCAGTAAAATTCTGGTAAATAAAATACAACAAGTTATCAGAAAGATTATACACCACAATCAAGTGGGATTCATCCCAGGAATGCAGGGATGGTTCAACATACGGAAATCAATACATGTAATACACCATATCAACAGGGCCAAGGACAAGAACCACATGATCATCTCAATAGATGCAGAAAAAGCTTTCAGCAAAATCCAACACGTATTCATGATAAAAACCCGACAGAAAATCGGAATAGAAGGTCTCTACCTCAACCTGATAAAAGCCATATATCATAAACCAACCGCCAACATCTTACTAAATGGAGAAAAACTGAAAACTTTCAACCTAAAATCAGGAACAAGACAAGGATGTCCATTATCCCCTCTCCTATTCAATATAGTTCTGGAAATATTAGCCAGAGCAATTAGACAAGACAAAGAAATAAAGGGAATAAGGATAGGAAAGGAAGAAGTAAAATTATCATTATTTGCAGACCATATGGTACTCTACATAAAAGACCCCCAAAAATCCATTAGAGGACTCTTAGAAGTAATAACTAAATTTAGTAATGTAGCTGGATACAAGGTGAACACTCAAAAATCAATAGCATTCCTGTACACAAACAACAAACTCACTGAGAGAGAAATAAGGGAAGCCACACCCTTCACTATAACATCCAAAAAAATGAAATACTTAGGAATCAATCTAACAAAGGAAGTAAAAGATCTGTACAGTGAAAATTACATTACTCTAAAGAAGGAAATCGAAGAAGATTTCAGAAAATGGAAAGATATTCCCTGTTCATGGATAGGAAGAACAAACATCATGAAAATGGCCATTCTCCCAAAATTATTATACAGATTTAATGCAATCCCAATCAAAATACCAGTTGCCTACCTCACAGAGCTAGAGAAAACATTCCTGAAATTCATCTGGAACCAGAAAAGAGCTAGAATATCAAAGGCAATTCTGGGCAACAAAGGGAAGGCAGGAGGCATCACAATCCCTGACTTGAAACCATACTACAAAGCTATTGTGATAAAATCAGCATGGTACTGGAATCAAAACAGACCTGAAAATCAATGGAATAGATTAGGAGATGCAGCCACAACTACAAACACACTTAGCCACCTCAACTTTGACAAAGGGGCCAAACATGTACATTGGAAGAAAGACAACGTCTTTAACAAATGGTCCTGGAAAAACTGGCTTTCTATATGCCGTAAACTAAAACTAGATCCATGCCTATCACCATGCACTAAAATAAAGTCAAAATGGATCAAAGATCTGAATATAAAAACAGAGACATTAAACTCACTAGAAGACAGAGTACGTAAAAACCTCAGTGACATAGGAGTAGGCAGAGAGTTCATGAGCAAAAATCAGATTGCATGGGAAACACTTCCCAGAATCAACACGTGGGATCTCATCCTACTAAAAAGTTTTTGCATGTCAAAGGGAATCTCCAACAGAGTGAAAGAAAACCCACAAACTGGGAAAATATCTTAGCCAATTGTCCATCAGACAAAGGACTTCTATCTAAAACATATAAAGAATTAAAAGAAATCAGGCCCCTCAAATTCAAGGGCCCAATCCAAAAATGGGCATCTGAGATGAATACACACTTCTCCGAGAAAGAAATACAAATGGCAAATAAATATATGAAAAAATGTTCAACATCAATGGTCATTCGGGAAATGCAAATTAAAACAGTGCTGAGATTCCATCTCACTCCAGAAAGAATGGCCAAGATTAAAAAATCAACCAACAACAAATGCTGGAGGGGCTGTGGGGAAAAAGGAACTCTTCTCCACTGTTGGTTGGAGTGCCGACTGGTGCAGCCACTGTGAAAGTCAGTGTGAAGATTCCTCAAGAAGCTAGGATTAGAGATCCCATTCAACCCAGCTGTCCCACTTCTGGGCATTTTCCCAGAAGAATTGAAAACATCATACCACAGTGATATCTGTGCACCCATGTTTATAGCAGCCCAATTTGTAATAGCCAGATCTTGGAAACAACCCAAGTGCCCATCAATCAAAGAATGGATAAAAAAGATGTGGTGTTTTTATACAATGGAGTACTACTCAGCTATGAAGAAGGATTGCATTGAGACTTTTGTAAGTAAATGGTCACGACTCGAGACCATACTCATAAGTGAGATAAATCAAACCCATATGTGTAAACACCGTAATGTCTCCCTAGTGTAACAAATGGAAAAGTATATATGATCCAAAATCTATAATAAATACTATGTAAGGGTAAAAAACACCTCAAAGAGCAAAAGTAACTGGGAAGGGAAAAGCCGGAAAGAGAAAAGGGAAGAGGAAAAGATCTAAACCTGTATATATGTATATGTAAGATAACTAAAATGAACACACTGCTGAATCTGTTTGTTATTGAGAAAGAACAATTAATACTCATATGATTAGATCAATTTTACATGTCTATATCTGTTAATGTGACTAACCATTTTAAAGATAATGATACGCAATATTGCAACCATTGTCAAGTTCTTATCATCCGATTTTGTAAACCTGCAATGTTACTGTTGTGTATTTACTCTAGTCGTTTCTTTGTCTCTTTTGCTTGTTGTGTTTGTTTTATATGTCTTTTTTTCTTCGCTTAAATAAAAAAAATAAAAATAAAAAAATGAAAATAGTGATAACTGAGTGACGAAGTGCAAAAGGTTGTTTAAAGATAGTTCATAGCAAGTAGATAAAAAGATGAAAATTTTCAGAAATAAACATAAGTAAAATAAATATCAATAACCAGATAAGTACTAATGCAAATAAATTAATATGTAGATACATTTTGGAACTTTTGAAAGTCAATGATAAAGTAAATTCTATAAAAATCTCAAGAAACGGTACACAATATGGACAAGTTATATTGCCAGACTCATCTAAGATGGTTTTGAGACACTTCAAATGAAACTTAGAATGACAACTTAAAATAATAAGGATTATTTGACCTTATAATTAAAAGCACAAAGAGTACGACTACATACAAAACAGTACTACGACAGGCTATGGCTAGCATATGAAAAACATGCAGCTTATCAACATAAATATAAATTAAAAATAGAAGCAGGTAAAAGGCATAAAGACATGTTGAGGAAAAATTAAACATTTGTTTAAAAATATGAAACAAGAATAACACTCAAGAAATGTTAAATGAGTAACAAGAATACCTTGGATAAATTATTGAAAATAGTCTAAAGTAGTTAGAGATTTTAAAAGTTGCTGGAATCGAGAAAGTAAAGCCATCAAATATACCACCATATAAATAAAGAAAGCTCATATCTAGACATCATACTGGAATTTTTAAAAGTCAAAGATAAGTCAGGGATCTACAAATACCAAAGAAGGTAACAATTATACATCTGGTAAATATCAATTGTTAGACTAGCCTGAACATGGTTTTTCATCTACCTTCTGTCTCCTCTTAAACTCTCGGTTCACGGAGGTACCCAAGGCAACATAATAAGTTCAGGGATTGTCTGACCTCACAATGGGAAAGCCAATCAGGATTGTCAAATGTTCACAGTGACTAGATGGGCCTAACTTAGGGTATTTAATTTTTAATAAGTTATAAAGATAAATTCAAAGAAAACATAGGAAAAATCGTTTAGATATTGCAATAAAATATAAGTATATAGAATGATTAAGAAGAAAAATACTGAATAATTTCAAAGGAGTAATAATAGAGTGTCAAGTGTGGGTGAGAGTACTGAAAAGTAAACGGTGAAAATTTCATTTTTAAAAAGAAGGAAAAAATTAGAATATATAAATTAGACAACCCACCACATATCAGAATAAGGTAAAAGAAAATATCCAGATTTAATCTACCAGAACTTTTCACAGTCGAGGTTAATGTTAAAACACATAATAATTCAGAAAAGATAAAAAAATTTTTATGTACTTTTTTTTGGGGGGTACCGGGGATCAAACTCACAGCCTCACATCTGCCAGACAGGTGTTTAAGCCACTGAGCCAAACTCCCGGCAAAAATTTGTTTTTATAAAGACAGAATTAACGGGCTAGAGTAAGCTAGCTTTTAAACACTGTACATGAATGTTACAGACATCAAAATGAAACATAAAGATCAGGATGGTCACACATTCAGAGTGCCATATGGGCATAAGCCAGAATATTAATTATTTAAATAAGTGATAGATCAATGTTTAAAGCCCAAATTTTCATTCAGATATCAATGGCATAAAATATATTGTGATTCAAGAGATTAAATTAGTAATTTGTAAGTCGCCTTAATGAGAAACAAATATAGATAATAGGATGCTGAAAGATACAGCATTATAATATGTTTTTTAAACTGAGGAACGGTTTCAGAAGACATGAATTAAATAATTACCCTATCAAATATTAGAATAATCAAAAAGAAAGAAGCCAATATCTAGATATAATCTACTGGTACTTTGCAAAGTTAAGCATCAAGCTGAAATGTTATAAAAAGCCAGGAAGAATAAACATATATTTTACCTGTGAATGTTGAATAACCAGACTGTCCTAAGTTAACTCTTATCACTGTGTACTTAAAGGCTCCCAAAATAACTTGCAATGTAATGTGACCTCATAATGATGAAGCCAACCAGAATGACTATTTTGGTACCAGTGCCGTGATTGGCTTTCACTTGGGATGTTCAGAAGGAAAAAAAAATGAAAAAATTCAAAGGAACAATAATAGAGTATCAAGTGTGGATGAGAGATTAATGAAAAGTAGACCACTTTAATTACATTTTTTTAAAAAAGGAAAAAAAATTGGAATACTTATATTAGATAATTGACCTACCACAAATAAGAATAAGGTGAAAGAAAATATGCTGATATCAACATTTCATGTACCAGATATACATCACAAATCTTTGTGTGGCTTGGCTTGTTTCTTAAAAATGGGCCATTAAAATCACATAAAAATTTAAAAAGTCAAAATATAGATTAGAAAAATTAGTACATACTGGAATTGATATAAGATAAAATGGACATAATTTAGTTAAATTTCAAAATTAAAATTCCTTAAATATTCAGAAAATGTAAAGTATGTATATATATTTTCCCTAAAAATGGTAAAGTATAGGGCTCTGAAATATTGTTTACAACAAGATTTCTAAAGCATCAGAGGCTTAATTTGGAGGGAGATTTTGATGCTACAGTATAAAAATCGATCACATGTACACAATGATAAGATTTGCCTGTGTTAGGATACTAAAGGTATGAAAGTTAAATATTTTAAATTCAACATGAAACATAATATTTATGACATTGGCTGAGTGTGGTGGCATGGGAGTATAGTCCCAGTTCCTGGGAGGCTGAAGCAGGAGGATTGCCATGAGTTTGAGACCAACCTGAGCTGTATTTCAAGATCTTTTCTCAAACAAACAAAATCCCAAAGATTTATCACGTAAATTTCTGATGTTGTAAAGAGATAAAAAGATCAATAACTTATGAGAATTGATGACATAGTTAACAGCTACAATGATTTTCTTAAAGATTTTCCTGAATGTTAGGGATATGGGCAATCGTGTCTTAATTATATTACTATAGGTTTTCATTGACTTAATCACACAGTGGGATAATAGTGATACCCTAAGATCGCCTGTATTACAGATACACTCTTAGGCAGTTAACTCCAATCTGTATTGGCAATCCCATGTTCCCTTGATTGTCACAATTAGTCATATCCACAATATAGTAATTCCATTTTTTTCTGTTGATTCAGTCATACAAAGCATAAAAACCAGAAGTGTATCATATTATAGCTCAATGGCATAATTGCTTTGTTCATGGTGTAAGCATTCCTCCCTTTGGAACCATGTTCGCTAAACTTGCTGAACACAAGGTTGTGGGGAATCAAAGAACAGTTTTGTCATTGGATTCCTAGGAGAAATATTGGTACTACTCCTGATTGATTTTTGGACTGATAAGTCATGGCTATGGGAGAAACAGTATCACATACTGGATGATGATTTAGAGCATGTACGGTCTTCCATAGAAAATTGCCCCAATATTCAGTGTACTGCCTCCTAGTTAGCACTGTAGGTGAGTTGTCCAAGGGCCTTTCTATCTCTCTTTGAAGCCAGGTAGTTCAGTTTAATGAGTGACATGCTAAGAGTGAATTCCTTAAACATGAGCCTACTGTTATTTTTTTGCTTGGATTGACTTTTTTAAAAATTTATTTTTAAAAAGCAAAACAGAAAAATATGTAGAAGTAATACAGAATTTAAAAAAACAGTAAGAGATCAATACTAGTCAATATGTTACATATTGCTATCTTAGAAGTGACTTTCCTGATTAAAGCAAAATGTTGCTATGTGGAAACTACTAACAGTAGAAAAGTGCATTTTATAAGTCCACGGAGATTAGATTTTACAGAAAAAAATTACATGTAGGGAAGGTAAATACAAATCTAAATTGTCTGTTTTAGTAAGACTAAAGTGATGATGGAAGTAATCCAAGGTAAGCAATTATCATCCAGGCAGATGGTGGGATTACTTGAGAATACTCTCATATTTGACCACATTAAAGTCCTGGCCAAAAATGGCCACACTGATGTTGCATAGCGTTAGAATCACTTGCTGGTAGATTGAGTACTGAGAACTACCCACATCCAAGAAAGTTTTGGTGATTAGAAATCTTTGCTGCTGAACTCATGCGATGCCATCTTGTGTACAAATAAATGCTACATGACATTTTGACCAGAAGAAGCAAGAAAAATGAACGGGCCAAATATTGCAAACACATAAACTCTTGCATAAGAAAAGTTTTACTGAAAGGAGCAGCTTCAGCTGAAAGGAGTCAGAATTTGGTTGAGAGACGGATAAGACTTCCCACCAGATCAAAAAGAACAGCAGACTTTTATTGATTTGTTGGACTGAGGTAAAGTCATAGTTTCCTAGGCCAGGATCATGATTCCAAAAATTATTTATTCTTCTAGTGGACTTAACTCATGAGACATAATTGTAAACTTTTCCTAGAGGATGTTGGAATTTTGTGTATCTGTGGACATCATCCTGCACCAAACATACCTGCCTTGTGGGTCTGGGCCCTATGACAGTTCTGAAGCATCTTAGGTACTTGAGCTTTTGTCGTTTCTGAGAAAGAACAGGGATAGGAGCAGAGAAGAGGGAAGAGACAGCAAATAAGAAAAATAGATATCAGCTCCAGTGGAAAATGGGTCAAAGTAAGCCTATATTATAATCTTGCACTAAATATATTTTTACTTTTATTAGTACATGCTTTCAGTGCATAACGATTACCTTGACTTTTGGGAATTGGTAACTATATACAGCACATTTCAATTTGTTTTTTCCCTTCTCTTCAACCTCTTACTTTTTCAGCATCAGATTCAATTATTCTTCTTACACAGTCTTATGAAGTAAATTATCTCATATTCAGATTAATAATCAGACTAATAGCCTGGAGAACATATAAAAATGTAAGACAAATGTACTAAGCTAATGTAAAGTTTTAGATACACTGTACTACATTGGACAAAATATTTTGCAACGATCAGCACGTCTATATTCAGAATAAGTTAAATCTGATCCAGGAATTAATAAAGCAAAGGAGATGGAATATGAAAACAGAGGTCCAAAACCTTCTATCCCAACTTAGTCAACCAATAGTCTTCTGTAGGCGCAAAGGCTCAGTATTTACAGCAAAAGTGATATTCAAGTCCCCGAGATGTAATCATCACAGCTATTACCATAACCCACAAGTCAGCGGTGTTATCTTACAGTAAAGCTGGTTGGAAAATAATAATATATCGATATCTGTGTGCACTCCAAAATTAGTGAGTTTTAAAAATTTGTACCGAAGAAATCATTGTTTTTATAGCATTTATGTACTTCTCAAATGTGCTTACACCTTTAGGCTTATATTTTTATTAATTAAATTTATTGGTACATTTAAAATATACACAATGATCACTTACCTAATATGAAATTTGTAACTATAAACAACTTATCTCAATTCTACTTTTCTCCCATTCCCTTACCCTCCTTTCAAACTCTCTTCTCCTTATTTACAAAAGTTTTACTTCCATTTTCACTTCTTTTCTCACTTTAATTTTTTTTTAAATTTTATTTTGAATAGAATAAAATCAAACAAAATAAAACAGAACAGTCAAAACAAAACAATGAACATGGT
This sequence comes from Dasyprocta punctata, assembly GCA_004363535.1. Classification (NCBI taxonomy): domain Eukaryota; kingdom Metazoa; phylum Chordata; class Mammalia; order Rodentia; family Dasyproctidae; genus Dasyprocta; species Dasyprocta punctata. Next base: position 24,621 of record RJWM01007709.1, on the reverse strand, counting down.
ACAGGACTTCAAAAAAATGATAAAAGGAAATCAATAATGGCTACCATAATGCCCATACCATCAGGCATAATAAAATCAAGCAAAGCAGAACAGAATAAAACCAATAAAAACAAAAAGAATGGAAGTAATACAGGACTTCAAATGATAGTAAAACAACAGTGGCTACCATAATGCCTCTTGTTATCTTCAAAGTAGTTGCATATACCATCAGACATAATATAATCAAACAAAACAAAATAGAATAAAATCACTCAACACAAAACAATGAAAGCAATACAGGCCTTCAAAACAAGGTAATAGGAAATCAATAATGGCTACCATAATATATTTTGTTATCTTTGAAACGGCTGTCCTTGCCATCAAATATAATAAAATCAGACATACCAAAACAGAATAAAACCAAACTAAGCAGAACGATGAAAGCAATACGGGTTTCAAACCATGATAATAGATTAATAGCCACTGCCTTCCTCTTTTTTTTTTTTTTTGACAGTTCCTGCCCTTTCATTTTCACAATATGTATTGTGCATTTTGGTTCCCACTAACTCCTTTTGGTTTTGTACTAGGGAGACAACACGATGTTCACCCATGTGACTCTGAACATCCATGAGCATGATCTCAGTTTGTATCCATTTATCTACAAGAGCCTCGAGGTTATCTTTCTTTATAGCTGAGTAGCTTTCTATCGTGTAAAAATGCCATGACTTTCTTGTCCACTCTTCAGCTATTGGGCGTGCTATCCCCACTTTTTCCTGGTTCCCTGTCACATAGAGCATTGTCCTGTCTCCTTTGACTTTCAGTCCACGGATTTTCTTTCTAGTTAAATGTGTTTCTTGTATAAAGCATATTGATAGAACCTGTCTCCTGATCCACTCTGCCTGTTTCTTTGTATTGGTGAATTGAGGCCATCTACATTAACGGTTATGTCCAACATGCACTGCCTCGTCTCTACCATGCTATTTACCTGCCATTGGCTGCTTACTTTTCCTCTCCATTCAATTGTCTGCTCCGCTCAGTGATTCCCCTCTGCTGCCGATCCTGGGATCGTGGTCATTTTTAGCTCTCTCTAGAATGACTTTCGGTCTTCTTTGTAGGATTGGTTTGGTGGCCATGAATTCCTTCATTTGTTCTTTATCATGGAAGCATCGTGTTTCTCCATTAATTTTGAAAGATGGTTTTGCAGGTTACATCAATCTGAGTTGGACTTTGTTTTCTTTCAAGACTTGAAATACTTCATTTCAGACTCTTCTTGACTTGATGGTTTGTGTTGAGAAGTCTGTCGTGATTCTGATGAATTTTCTTTTATAGGTGATCTGTTTCTTTTCTCTAACAGCTTTTAACATTCTGTTCTTATGTTGAATTTCTGGGATCTTGATTAGTATATGTCTGGGTGTAAATTTATTTTGGTTATGGTTAGTTGGAGTTCTATATGCCTCACTTATCTGAATGTCACTTCCTTTTCCTGTGCTTGGGAAGATTTCTGATATTATTTCTGTAAATAGACTTTTAATGTCATTTGTGTTGACCCTTGTTTTTTCACTTACACTTATTATTCTTAAGTTCTGTTTCTTTGGGTTGTCTTTCAGCCATTGAATTTTTACTTCCAGGTTCCTTGTTATTCTTAAGAGGTCTTTCACGATTGCAAGCCGCAAACCTGTCTTCAAGGATTGAAAGCCTATCTTCAGTTTCTTTTTTCAAGCAGTTTTGCCAGCTTTCAATGGAGTTTTTAATTTCCTGGGCATCTCTTTGAATCTGTTTCATGCATTCTAAATTTTTCTTATATTGCTCATTCAAGGTTTCCCTCATTTTCCTATTCTTCTCTACTTTTTACGTATGTCTTGTTTAGAGTTGCTTAGCACTTATTTTATTATGTTTTTCATTTCTTCTTTTACCTGTGATAGTATTTCTGTTCTAATTTCTTTTATAGGCTCATGAGGTTGTTTCTTTCCTTCGGCTGCTATCATCTCAGAAACTTCAGTTGTGCGACTCCCGATCTCTTCCGCGTTTACATCTCTTGGACTTGCTCTGCTTGTGTTGCAGGCCAGAGACTGCCTCTTGCTTCTTCATTTTGACATATTCCTGGGTTCTTCTGGACAAATGTGTCATGGGCTCCCACAGACTTCCCACACTGGCTACAATATCTCTGAAGTGAGCTGGCTCTTCTAGCTAGTGCTGGCTATGAGTATCTGATGGTGGCCTTTGGGTGCACTGGTGCAGGGCTGTCTGCTGCTTTTCCCAGCATGTGTTGGCTCCCTGATGGCTGCTGGAGTGCTCATTGGGGCAGGGCTGGCCTCCATCTCCTCACTGGTTGCTAGCAGGTATCTTCCACAATGGCTGCCAGAGTGTGCACCGGGTTGGGGTGGGCTGCTGCCTTGGGACCAGCCTCATCACTGGCAGGGAGCCCCCATGATGGCCATTGGAGTGTGCATGGGCATGGGGCTGGCCACCACCTACAGACCTGGGCGTGTCTCCAGTGGGGATCCTCCACTACAGTCCCTGGAGTGTGCACAGGGGTGGGGCTGGCCACTGCCTCCAGACCGAACTGGCTGCCAGAGGGGAATCTCTGCAGTGGCTGCTGGAATGCGTGTGGAGGCAGGGCTCAGTCCAAGCAATTTCCATGGGTCTGTGCCCAGCTTGGAGCTGCTGGAAGAAGCTGGCAGCAGTTTTGGTTCCAGGCTTATGCAGCCTGACTCCAAAATGGCTCCCAGCAAATAGTTCTCTCCCACCAGAGGACTGAGTCCTCTGCACTCACCGCCAGCTAGTGCAGACCTCTGTATCTGCTGCTCCCCTCCACCACCACCTCCCTTTGCAGAGGTTTCTGGGGTTGCCAGCCACCACCATCACCTTGACGGTGCATCCCTAGGTTCCAACAGTTCCTCTCACACAGTGGGTCTGGTTCTGGGTGAAGGTGCCACCAGCTACTGCTTTCTTCTTCATTTAAGTTTTTCTTTTTACTCTTTCTGTGGGCTTCAAATCTCACTTCAGATTCTTCCTGGGTCCAGGGGACTCCCTTCCTTCCTTCTTGTCTTCCCCACGATGCTATATTCCAGCATCTGGACTGTAGCTCTCAGAGAGGCTTTTTACTCTGCTGCTTACTGTTCCACCACCTTCCCAGAAGTCCTCTCTTTTCTCATTGCTTTCTTTTTCCTTCCTTCCTTTTCCACTCCCAACTCACTTATTCCCATTTCCAATTGAGTATTTCATTCCTATTTCGCAATATCTAATCTACATTCTGGTCCTTATTTGCACTCTATGCTTCTCACACTAGGGAAGCAATGTGATTTTTACATGTGTGTTTGATTTATTTCACTTATGAGTATGTTCTCCAGGTCCATCCATTCACATATAACTGTCTCAAGATTATCTTTCTTTATTGCTAGGAAATGCTCCATTGTATAAAAAACCAACAGCTTTAGCCATTCACTGGTAGATGGGCATTTGAGTTCTTTCCTAGATTTAGCTATTACAAACTGTGTTACTATAAACATGGATGTGTATACTGTTATGGTATGATGTTTTCAATTCTTCGGGGAAGATACTAAGAAGGAGGATAGCTGGATCAATTGGAACGTTTAGTTTTTGTTTTTTGAGGAATGCCCACACTGAGTTCTACAGTGGCTGCACCACTGTACTCTCCCACCAAGAGTGGAGATTTGTTCCTTTTCCTCCAAATTGCTGCCAGCATTTGTTATTGTTTTCTTTTCTTTTTTTTTTTTGTTTAAGAGAAAAAAAGGCACAGAAAAGACAGACAAAAAGCAAAAGAGACAAACAAATGACAACAACAAATCCAAAGCTGTAATATTATAGATTTACAAAACAAGATGATAGGAATTTGACAATGGTTGCAATATTTCATATCATTACCTTCAAAAGTGTTGTTCAGATTAACAGATATAGACATGTAAAATTGATCTAATCATATGAGTATTAACTGTTCTTTTTCAATAACTAATACATTTAGTAGTATAGTCATTTTAGCTATCTCGTGTATACATATATACAGATTTATGTCTTTTTCCTTTTCCCTTCCTTCTTTCCTCCTTTCCCTTTTCCCAATTACTTTTGCTCTTTGAGCAGTTTCTTACCCTTACACAGCACTAATTGTAGATTTTGGATCGTATATACTGTTTCAGTTTCTTACACTAGGGAGAAAATATGGTATTTACACATGTGGGTTTGATTTATTTCACTTATGAGTATGGTCTCAAGTTTGATTTCTTTATATACTATTTGAGTTTTTATATTCTAGATATCGGTCATTTGTCTGAGGAATAGCTGGCAAAAATATTTAATACTCTGTGGGTTATCTCTGTACCATGTTGATTTCTTTTGGCTGTGTAAAAGCTTTTTAATAAAATGAGATCTCAGATGTTGATTCTTTGAAATATTTCCTTTGCAGTCTGCGTTTTGTTCATACAGTCTTTGCCTAAGTCTATGTCTTCAAGAGTTCGTCCTATTCTATCTTCCAGCAGATTTAGTGTTTCCGTTTTAATATTTAGATCTTCAATACATTTTGATTTTAGTTTAGTGCATGGTCAGAAACATGGGTCTAGTTTTAATCTTCGGATTTTGGAAAGTCACTTCTTCCAGTGCCATTTATTAAAGAGACTATATTTCTTCCAGTAATGTGAATCAATAAATGTAATATACTGTATCAAAACCCCAAGGACCAAAATCACATGATTACCTCAATAGACACATATAAAACACTTGATAAAGTCCAACACACATCCATGATAAAAATCCTACAGAAAACTGGAATACATGGCCTTTATCTCAATCTGATAAAAGGCATCTATGGCAAAAACAACAGCCAACATCATACTAAAGGTCAAAAACTGAAACCATTCACTCTATTCATCAGGAACAAGACAAGAATTTCTACTATCACCACTCCATTTGATATAATTCTTAAAACATTAGCCAGAGCAATTAGACAAGAGAAAGAAAGAAAATGAATTAAGATAGGAAAGGTAGAAGTTAATTATCATTATTCCAAAATTAGTGGTTTTTAGCTTGACTAAATAGCAGGGCTACCCAGAGGACTTATTTAGATTTTACATTGGTAACACTTTCTCATTTTATGGAAATCTTTTTAAATTTGTGTTTCTCTAAGGGTATTGTTATGTGTCTGTTGAAACATTCACACTATAAATGGTAATAGTGTATTATACCCCAGAAACTTTTGTCATTATAGTTTTTTTTCACCACTGTCCCACCATGATGTTCTCTGTCTTACTATTATCATGATCATATTGTTTGTAATATAATTGGATAGAATTAGTGGGAAAATTTCTGTGTATCCACAGGACAGGCCACCATTTCTTTGGTTCTTCTGCTGAGATCACCATTGTTTAAGCATTTACGTGAGAAAAAACTAGTGTGATACGATTTTCCCCATTCAGATAGTTTTACCAACATACTTTGTCCTCAAATCTTCTATTCACTAATTTTCTACTCCTATTGCTTCCAAATCCCTGACCATCTAGCCAAACCACTTGAAAGAACAATGACTTATATAATCACAACTCCGGATATTTCTCTATGCAAGCAAAATGGGCATCAAAAGTGCATGATTTGAGTTTCTTTCCATTGAAAGGATTTACTTTAATGAGTATCTTTCAGGAATGTCCCAGAAATGGTCGATGGTTCTGCAGTGATTGTTCGCTCATTGGTATATACTTATTGTATAGCAAACCATGTGAAAGCTAAGATTGAGTGTTCACGTTCTGAGAAGTGAAAGGAGAAAACTCTTTATGGGGCTCAATTTACAGTGTGAATGAGAGAAGCCATTGTAGCAAAAATGGGATCCATGGATATTTTGACCACTTCCTCATGTATCTGACTTGAGATTGCAAGAGTTATGGAATAATCTTCTTCTTCTTCTTCTTCTTCTTCTTCTTCTTCTTCTTCTTCTTCTTCTTTTGTCTTTTTGAGACAGGGTCTCACTATGCAGTCCAGGCTGGCCTGGAGTTCACTTTGTAGCTAGTCTTGTCCCGAACTGGTAATGATCATCCTGCCTCAGCCTCCCAAGTCCTGGGATTACAGGAGTGTGCCACCACAACCGGCCTGAATAATATTCTTACATATACACATTCATTTGAGCTGCTTTTAGATGCTCGAACTTAGTTTGGAATGTAAGACAATGTCCAGTTCATGATGGATAACTCAAGTTGCATGGTAAATTCATGGTCTAAGGCTAAATGTTCAGTCTCTATCAAGGACCAGTAAAAAGAATAATACATATATTCTATCAGATATATATAGTGTCTGCCAAAAATATGTATATACTTTAGGAAAAGGAAAACAATCATAGGGATATTTTAACACTAAATTTGTTGTGATATCATGAGATTAGTACAAGTTAACTTTGTTCTTTACAATTACATGAAGTGCTTGAAGTGGTGGACATTATCCTCCAGTCATTACCCAAGCAGTAGCATGGCAAACTGCTGCTTGGGTAACCTTGGTCACTGCGAGTGCTGCAGATGAATTTTCAACTTCTCCTCGACGGTGCAGGGGTGTATTGGATTTTCTATGTTGTACCCCATGTGAGGGTAACACTATCTGTTGAAAAAAACAGATACTATTTTTCTTCTACTCAGGTGTGTATACAGTTTTAGTGGACTTTGTATATGCATAAATATACATGCATATATAAGATACTTATTAATGTCATGATTTAGTGTTACTTGGGATACCCATTGAAAATCTAGTTATCTGTGAACTTTGTGGACCTTTTAAATTCTAGTGCATATCATATATTTGGAAGAAAAAATTTTGAGAATCATTGGAATGTCTGTCTATTGTATTACATAAATAGCTGCCGCTGTTTCACTGACACATATAGTCCCCAACTTTTCTTTCAGTTTTTATCCATCTGCATATATCTCAGGTATATTAACCTACCCAGGAACCACTTTTGTGTGTCTAGTCTCTGTGTTTTTTCACCAATATATTGTGGCAGGTTCTCTTTTCTTTATTTTTTATTTTTTTTTAATGTAGGGTCCCACTATATAGTTCAGCCTAGCTTTAAGCTCAATATGTACCCCAGGTTGGCCTCAAACTCCCAGTAATCCTTCTGCCTTAGCCTCCAGAGTGCTGAGATTACAGGCATGTGCCACCATGCTCAGCTATGGCTCATGTTCTTAATTTGACCCTAAACCTTCTGAAGTTTATTTTAATTTAAAAATGACTATGTAACTGTTGCTTTTTGTAGAGGATTTAAAGGCTGAATGTCCTATTTTTCTGTTTTTCTTCATATATGGGAATAGCCATTAAGGATGTAGGATAATAACAGAAAGAGTGCAAAGTCTGATCAACCTAAATGTATTGATACAGGGTATCACAAAGAGATTATGGATTCAGTGCTTCAAATCAATGGTTTATAAAGTCCTCAAAAATAAAAATGAGCCAGGAATGGTGGATCATGCTTATAATTCAGGCACCGAGTGGCCTGAGGCAGGATGATTGTCCCCAATCTGAGACCAATCTGAGCTATATAATGAGTTCAAGGCCAGCATGAACTACATAGCAAGATCTTGTCTCAATAAAATTAAATTGATTTAAATTGAATTAAATTAAATTATGCATAGATGCGTGTAAGTATACGTATGTGTAAAATAATTTCTCTCCCTTTTTTGATAGTTTGACTTAAACACGATTCAAAATGTGTTTCATACTAATTGAAGTTGAAACGCCAATGATGATATGCTGGAGAAAATGTTATATAAAGTCTTAATGAGTTTGCAATTTTAGAGGGCATTTATCTTGAAAGATAGGTTTACTCATCCCAGGAAAGTCCACAGGATACAACATTCACGATGACTCTCAGCAATGAATTTCTTGAAGGACCATTAGCCTCCTTAAATTGCTGGGCAGCTACTTTTCTTTGTAGGTTATAACTACAGCAGGAACTACTGTCCCTAACTGGTATCTTACTTAAGTGAGGTAGGAATAATTGATTCTCAAGCGATAATATATGGTAAAAGCTGTCACAACTGGGAGTGTACAGCGCACCACACCACTGCTCTGTTGGAGCCCACAGCTACCAGTAAACTCTCAGCCCCAAAAAGAGATAGAGTTAAAAATAAAGGGAGATAGTTTATTTGGGAAAAGGTAGAAGAAAAGAGAAGATAGTCAGCGACTCTAGAAGACTAGAAGGCATCAGAAAGTGAATACCCGTAGGCTTTTGTCCTTTATTAAGACTGGTGCTCTGGCCGGGCGTGGTGGCGCACGCCTTTAATCCCAGCACTCGGGAGGCTGAGGTAGGCGGAGCGTTGTGAGTTCGAGGCCGGGTTGGGCTACAACGGGAGCGCAAGGCCGGCCTGAGCTACATAGTGCGACCCTGCCTCAAAAAACCAGGGCTGGGAGTTTGGCTCAGTGCCTTAAGCGCCTGCCCAGGCAGGCGCGAGGCTGTGAGTTCAATCCCCGGTGCCACAAAAAAAAAAAAAAAAAAGACTGGTGCTCTGTTCCATGTTGGTGACCCAGAGCTTGCAGCAATCTTATTGGATCTCTGTCTTTGACTCTAGCCTAGGAACTTCTGACTATATATTTTTGGCCACTTGACTTCTCCCTGCCCTTTTGTGATGAATAAGCATGATGGGGGGAGTCATATAGAAGAGGAAGTTAGAGATGGAAATTAAGTAACAGGACCATGTATGTATCTGGTGCAGTAGGATAATGACGCTAAAATGAGAATATACATTCAGCTATATATGTACTTATGTACTTCTGTGTGTGTGTGTGTGTGTGTGTGTGTGTGTGATTTATATTCTCCTTGGTCTTTCATGCTACTGGCTATATAACTGTTTTGCCTGTCAACTTCTCTGACTAAACTCATAGGTTAATTATGTAACTTTGTGCCTTTTCAAGTCTAGAGTCTGGTTTCTCTTTCTTTATCTTTGTCTTTCTACTTCCCGGAGTCTAATTGCAGAGGCAAAAGTTGCCTTCAGTAAGATTTATTATAAGCTTTTTAAAAAAAATCTTAATGAGATTTCGGCGGGTGTGGTGGTGCACACCTGTAATCCCAGCACTCGGGAGGCTGAGGCAGGAGGATGGTTGTGAGTTCGAGACCAGCCTGTGCTACAAAGTGAGCTCAAGGCCAGCCTGAACGGCGAAGCGAGACCCTTTTTCAAAAAGACAAAAAAAATGTTTAATGAGATTCTATTTTATCCTTTTTCCTGCCTATGATTCCCTGCTCCTACAAGTTCAAGGAATCGTAAGTCTTGCATTCCTTGAAGTAAAATAGGAGATTTATGGCCCCTCAATTATTTCTTACATTGAGGGAGATTATTGATTCAGAATTCTTTCAGTGATTGGAAGCCAGGCTTTCCAGTGAAAGTACTCTGCTACACTGCCAAAATTTTATAATGTGATTACTTCAGTTATTTTTCTCAGAGGGATGTATAATTTTTTAACCAATGCATCTGCACATTGAAAAAAGGAAATATTCAGAATGTTTAAAGATTATTGGATATCTGTTCTTAACTGATTTTTACTCCAGGAGACCCAAATAGCACTATGATCCAACAGACAAGGGACTTACAGAAAATCAATGATGATCAGTGAGTTTTGGCAAAATTTTATCTCTGGCTTGTCTCAAAATAAATGCAGTGGGCCTATGAATATATCTTCTGGTTGTTTCTCAGTCCAGTGCACAAATATATTATTGAAATATAGATACTTTCAAATTGGAAGAATTCCTATACTGGAACCCAATGGAGGAAAGAACAAGATTAAAGAAAAAAATCTTAATATTGACCATTAGATTTGCCTTCCCTTATCAAAATATTAAGTGAGAAGTATTCTTCTTGGAGAAAGTGCATTGAACAGAGCCACCAATATACACTTAAGGGATAAATGACTGTGATATTCATTACATTCCCATTAAACTTGTGTATTTGACCTAGGTAAAAAAAAATAGATGAATCTTGGAAAAGAGCAGCAGATTAACATATATTTATCAAGGAATGACTCCAATAAGAGGTTCTGTTTCATTTGTGGCTTTACAGATTGAGAAAAGATATATAGTCCCCAGTAAGCAACAGTTGATCTAGATCCAATATGTTCTTTTGTCTTATGTGTTAGTGAATACCACCAGAAGCAGTTTTCTTAAGACTGCCAAAGCCAAAAATATGTCACAACCATCTTATTTCAGGGGTATAGCAATCCTCCAGCCTTTTGTCATAAATTAGTGCAATGACCTTTGTCAGTTGCAGCCCACACATCTGATAAAACGTTTGTATCTAGAGTATATGAAGAAGAAAAATCAAAAGTTAAATAGCAAATTAGAAAAAAACATTGTAAATAAGCAAATCTGTGAAGGAACATGTGACAGAAAAACGTATCTAAGATAATTTTTGAGATTGATGACTTTTATTCTGTTTTTTTTTTCAGAATATCAGAATTCAAGCAAGCAAACTTAGCGGTTTCATTAAGATTGTTTCCTTTATCATTAGTACTCTTTCCATTTCTTATCTCAACATATAAGATATTAAATGTATTCGTTTTTGTTTTTAAGTACATGGATACTATTCAAATTAATTAGCAGGTAATGAAAAACAAATTACAATCACAATGAGCTATCCATCCAAACATCAGACAGAATAAAACAAAACAAAACAAAGCTAGCAAAATTAAATTTTGGGATATGGGTGAGTATTGTAGGGATCTCTGTATTATTTTCAAAACTACATGTGAATCTAGAATTACTACAAAATTAAAAGTCAAAAAAGAAAAAACAAAGAACTAACATTTGAAACTTTTCTTGAAGTTTTGTGTACCTGTGTGGTCATATGTACACTCATTTTATTTCATTACATTTGTAAGGAGAAATCCTTTTTCCTCATTTATGAATTTAATAAATTTTCGTGTCTGTAAGTGAAGCAGCATTAGTTATCGAGATCCTAGCTTTTACATATTACGTCAAATCGCCATCCTGGATGCCATATAACATTTTGCAGCATAGTTTCTCTGATGTCACGTTTAACACTCATGTAATTAACCTCCAATATTTCCCTGATAATATGTTTAAGAAAAATTAAACAGTTATAAAAGTTTAGTTTTCTCAGTGTGTATGTTGCCATTTCGTATTTAATATTAAACCAAAACAGTTGGATGTTCAGTGTTCTCTGATTACTCTTCAACAATTAAACAATGCTATACATTTATATACAATTAACCTGTGTAACTAGTGGGAAATAAAAGTAAAATGAAATGCAACCACAAAATAGTTGAACAGTACTCCTGTTTTACTATCATTCTGAAAGTACATTTAAATATCAAAATATTTTAAAAAACATTATTCTCTTATCTTTGTCTGTTCCATTCAAAGCCCTATATCTCCTTTGAATATAGATGCCAAATTCTGACCAAAAAGCAACAAACAAAATTAAAGAGTATGCAATAGAAAAGGTTCATACCATGAGCACATAGAGTTTATTCATGGATTGGAAGAGTGTCTTAACATATTGAAATCATTGTAAAATAATGTATTGCAATAATGAAGGCAAAAAGATAATAATTTTAGTTGATTAAAAAAATTGATTATCATCAGCACACTTCCCTGAAACAAAAACGTGAAAAGTTTCTTTGTGGCAAAAAAAAAATATTTTCACAGATGTAAAGATATTAAAAAATTCCTGAAGTATGCACACACACATAGACACACATATATTCGCATGCACACGCACATGCACGTGCGCATGCACACACACATTACAGAGCTTAGAACTGATTTCAATAAAATTGCAGGATACAAGGTAACTGAGAAAATCAGCTGTATTTCTATCTATTAGCCATAAATAATGTGAAAGCAAAATTAAGAAAATAAACGTATTTACAAAAATAACAGAATAAAATTCTTAGAAATATGTCAACCAAAGAGATATAAGAATTGTATATACAGTACTACAAACATGGATTGAAATTAAAGAATAAATAAGTAAATAATGGAAAGATATTGAACATTTATGCGTTGGAAAACAATACTGTTAATATAGCAACGTAGCCTAATACGATGCATAAATTCATTTAAATAGCTATTAAAATCCTAACTGCCGTTTTTGAGGAAATGACCAGCACATAGTACAAATTATACAGAATTCTGAAAGAACCTTGACTGTCCAAGTAGTATTCAAAAAGACTCAATTTGGAGGATTATATATTTTCCCATTTTAAAATATGAAGAAAAAGTACATCAGACTGAAGGAAAATGATACTTCATGGAAAATAAGTCCTACAGAAATGAGGACAAAACATTAGATGTATACAATTTATAATAGTTATACCATAACCAATTTTTTTCATGTAACCAATTATCTTCCCAGTAAAGGAACAAATTTTCTTATGTTCCGAGGTAAAATTGGAATGACTTGAACAGAATTAAATCAATTCCACTCTCAGAAAATGACACAAAACTCTAAAAAATCAAATTGCTTTTTTTTTTACTTTTTCATTTGATTAGTACATGTTTGTAGTATAGTCAGTTTACAATCATCTTGAAGAGTAGGTACATACTAAATACTACAATTTGTTTATTTTATGTTAATCTACTTCACATTCTCTCTCTCCCCACCTCCTCTATTCACCTGTATCAATTTTCATTCTTGTTGATATTATTAGTCTTAGCTCATGTTATGGCATAAAATGTTTGCATTCATTGTAGTTATTAGATTCCAGTATATGGTGTATCTTTATTATACTTGTTTCACCTTCCCCTCCTTTTCACCACTTGCTCTTGGGCTATTGGATTTCTCCCAGTATGCAAGAGATTCATTTGCTTGTTCCCTTATATCCATGCTTGATTATTCGTTTTGGTTTTTAATTTACCTCACCCAAATGAAAAGCACCATATGGTAGTGGTGCCACCGTAGGTGACATGGCATGCATTCTGCAAAGGGTTATTTATATAATATAAAGCTCTAAAGTGTTCCCTGTCACTGCCATACGGTATTTAAGCTTGTGTGTCTGGTTTATTTCACTCAACATTATATTTTCATATGCATTTATTATCCTACAAATGTCTCAAGTCATTCTTTATAGTCGAGTAGTAACTCATAGACGCCACATTTTCTTTATCTGGTCATCTGTTGATGAGTATATAGGCAGCATATGAGATTTAGCTATTAAGAGTTTTACTGCTAAACACATTGGTATGCATGAATCATTGCAGTATGATGTCTTTATCTCTTAGGGGTTGTTACCTAGAAATGGGATAGTTGGGTCATATGGAATTTCTACTTTCAGTTCTTTGAGAAATCTCCATAATGATTTGCAAAATGGTTATATGAGTGTATATTCCTACCATCGATATAGGAGTGCTCATTTTTCACCTCGGCCTTAACAGCATTTGTTATTGTTTGATGTTGTGCTGATTGCTCTTCCTTCAGAATAACTTGGAATCATAGCTTTGTTTTAATTTGAATTTCTCTAATGGACAGAGATGTTGAACATTTTTTCATGTATTTGTTGACTATTTGTATTTCTTCCTTTGTGAATTATCTGTCCGTTTCTTTTTCTGAATTCTTGACTGGATTTTTTATTTTAGATGGTTTAATTTCTTGAGCTCTTTGTATATTCTACTTACTAGTCCTCTGTCTCAGATGTAACTGGCAAATTTTTCTCGTTCTGTAGGTTGTCTCTTTCCTCTCATTGATGCTTTTACTTTACAGAAGGTTTTTAGTGTCCTAAAAGACTACTTGTTGATTCTATTGTTTCTTGTTCAGTTGGAGTTCTGTTTAGAATGTCGTTTCCCGTATCTATGACTTCAAGAGTTTTATGCACCTTAATCTCCAGTAGATTTAATGTTTCTCTTTTAATGTTAAGTTCTTTGATTCATTTTGATTTTAATTTAGGATACTGTGAAACATATGGACCAAGCTTAAATCTTCTGTAAAAGAATAACCAGTTTTCACAACACCACTGGTTAAATTGACTGTTTTTCTTTCAATATATGCTTTTGGTCCCTTTATCATTGATGAAATAGCTTGTTCCCACTATTAACCAGAACTGCTGTGATTGGTGAGAAATGGTTCCAAGTCTAGTGCCCCTTCCCTCCACAGTCTTATATGACACCTATCAGTCTTCAGTTATTTTTCTTTGCATCGTCATACAGTTATTGAATGGTTATTTCCTGGTATCTTGTTATTTTTAAGAGATCTTTTCTTTTGTGATCACTAGTTGCAATCGTGTCCTCAAAGTCGGAGGGTCTATCTAGAGTCTCTTTCAAGCGATTGTTCCAATTTTCAATGGAGTTTTAAATTCTTGGATATCTCTTTGAATCTGTTTCATGCATTCCAATTCTTCCCCATGCTGATCATTCAAGGTTTCCCTCCTTTTCCTACAATCCTGTTAATTAATTAATTTATTTATTTATTTATTTATTTTTGGTACTGGAGATCAAACTCATGACCTTGCATTTATCAGGCAGTTGCTTATGCAGGAGCATAAATCCCTGGCCCCATTCCTCTTTTTTTTTTAAACTATATCATTTTTAGATATGCTCAGCAACCTTTTTACTATGTCTGTCATTTCTTGTTTTACCGAAAATGTTATTTCTGATCTGATTTCCTTTACAGACTCATGAAGTAGTTTCTTTACATCAGTTGCCATCATCTGAGAAATTTCAGGAGTACAAATTCCATTTCCTTCCATGTCTATGTAACCTGGACTTGTTCTGTGTGGGCCTTTTGTGAGATTGCCTTTTGCTCTTTCATCTCGACATTTTCCTGATTTCCTCTGGATGAGCCAGTTATGGGGTACCCATCAACTGTATTGGCTACCAGTCCATGGTTTAGTGCAATGGATCCATCACCTGGGTTTCTCCTAACCTAGGTTCCTGCAGACATGGTGGGGTATAGCATGTGCTTCTCCAGACACGTGTGTCTTCTCCAAGGTGTGGCGGGCTGGTTCCCCTGGCCCAGGCTGGCTACAGGTCCCTGATAATGACCATTGGGCTCATGGGGGCAGGTTGGTTGCTTCTTTTTCTGCTTAGCACTGGTTACCTGTGGGAGTGTCCCAATGGCACTCAGATGCAAATGGGTGAGGGGCTGGCTGTTTCTTCTTCTTACCTGTGTTGGCTACCCATGGGAGGGTCCTGATGGTGGCTGGCATGTGTACAGGGCCAGGGCTGGATGCTTCTTCTACCAGCCTGCTATGGTTCCTGATCAGTTTCCACACTTCACATGCTGGGTCATATTATTACTGTTGCCTCAGACTTTTCTGAACCCCTTTTCCCATTTGTCCATCCTGTGTGCTCTAGCAAGGGTTCTGAGGGCTATAGAAAAAGGAGGGAAACCTTGAAAGATCAACACAGGGAAGAATTAGAATGCATGAAACAGATTCAAAGAGATATCCAGGAAATTAAAAACTCCATTGAAAACTGGAAAAATCGCTTGAAAGAAACTCAAGATAGACTCTGAGACCTTGAGGACAGGATTGCAGCTAGTGACCACGAAAGAAAAGGATTCTTAAAAATAGCAGGAAGCCATGAAATAACAATACAATGGCTGTATGACGCCCAAAGAAAAATAATCAAAGACTGATAGGTGTCAGCGAAAAAGCAGGGATCAACACAGATGATATAAATAGACTATTTACAGAAATGAAAACAGAAAACTTCCCAAACATGGGAAAAGGACCTGATATACAGATAAGTGAGGCCTATAGAACCCCAAATAGCCATAACCAAAATAAATCTACACCCAGACGTACAATAATCAAGATTCCAGAAATTCGGCAGAAGAATGGAATATTAAGTGCTGTTAGAGAAAAGAAACAGATCACCTATAAAGGAAATCCCATCAGAATCATGACACACTTCTCAACACAAACTGTCAAGTCAAGAGGAGATTGGAGTGAAACATTTCACGTCCTGAAAGGAAACAACTTCCAACTCAGATTGATTTACACTGCAAAATTATCTTTCAAAATTAATTGAGAAATAAGATATTTCCATGACAAAGAACAACTGAAAGAATTCATGGCTCCCAAACCAACCCTACAAAGAACATTGAATGAGAGATAAAAATGACCACAGTTCCTGGAAGAGTGGCAGAGGGGGATCACTGAGTGGGCTAAGCAATTGAATAGAAGGGAAAAATAGGGAGCCAATGGCGGAAAAAATAGCAAAGCAGAGACAAGACAGTGCATGTTGGCTGTAACCATTAATGTGAATGACCTCAGTTCACCAATAAAAGGAAACACAGGCAGAATGGATCAAGAAACAAGACCCAGTAAATATGCAGTATACAAGAAGCATTTAACTTGAAGGGAAATTCATAGACTGAAAGTCAAAGGAGAGGAAACAATACTCCATGTTACAGAGAACCAGAAAAAAGCAGGGGTAGCTTGTCTATCATCCACAGAATGGACAAAAAGATATGGCATTTTTATACAATGGGAAGTTACTCAGCTACAAAGAAGAACAATCATGAGGCTCTTGTAGGTAAATGAACGCAACATGAGACCATGGCCATGGGTGAAATGGTTTGGACTCACACAGGTAAACATTTTGCTGTCTCTCTAGCATAAAAATCTGAAGGAGTTAGTGGGATCCAAAATGTACAATATATTGTGAAAACAAAAGGGGAGAAAACATCTAAAAATGGAAGGTGGTAGCCATTGTTAATTTCCTATTATCTTGGTTTGAAGCCCTCTATCATTTCCATTGTTTCATTTTTCTTGTTTTTATTCCATTTTGTTTTGCTTGAATTTATTATATCTCAGGGTATGGGTAACTAATTTGAAGATAACATGATATATTATGGTAGCCATTGTTGATTTCTTTTTTTTTTCTTTTTATGCAAAAATACGTCCTTTATCTTAGAAGGGATATCTCTACATGCCGCACTTCTGGTACCAAGTTCAGTTTCTTGGGTTTTTTGTTTGTCTGTTTGTTTGTTGTTTGTTTTTGTTTTGTCTTGTTTTGGTTTTTTTTTTTTTTTGGTGTGTATTTCTGAGACAGGGTCTCTCTATGCAGTTCAGGCTGGCCTTGGGCTCACTTTATAGCCCAGGCTGGTCTTGAACTTGCAACGATCCTCCTGCCTCAGCCTCCCAAGTGCTGGGATTACAGGAGTGCACCACCGTGCCCAGATCCCAAATTCTGTCTTAGCTATTTTTCTCTCATTGCTGGGACCAGATCCTTGACATAGAGTTAAAGGGGGAAAGGTTTATTTAGCTCTCAGTTTGTAGAGGTTTCAGTTCATCATCGCCTAGCTCCAAGGCAGGGTGGCTTCGCAGAGAACAGTTCAAGGCAGGCAGAAGACAGCAAAGCCAACCCATTGTTGATTTCTTATTATATTGTTTTGAAACCCTGTATCACTTTCATTGCTTTGTTTTGATTAATTTTATTCTGGTTTTATTTTGTTTCATTTTATCATATCTGCTAGTATAGGCAGCTACTTTGTACATAACAAGATGCATTATGGTACTCATTCTTGATTTCCTATTTTGGTTTTGAAGTCCTGTATCATATTCACTGTTTTGTGTTGATTGGCTCTGTTCTGTTTTATTTTGTTTGCTTTTATTCTCTTCAAAATAAAAAAAAAAGATGAAGTACTTGAAAATGTCTGGAAATGATAATGTGTCTTTTATTTTGTTCCATCGTGTCTGAAAAAGAATTCAGATCAGAAATAATATCTCAGATAAAAGAAGAAATGAAAAACATAACAAAAGGTTTGTCCTTTTATTCTGTTCCATTGATCCATGTATTTGTTTTTGTTCCCATACCGTGGAACTTTCATCATTGTTGCTTTGTAGTATAGCATGAAATACAGAATCATAAGGCCTCATGCTTTGCCCTTATTGTCCAAAATTGCTGTTGTTGTTCTGGATCTATTCTGATTCCATGCGAATTGTAGGATTGTTTTTTCTCCATCTGTAAAGTATATTGTTGGTATATTTATGGAGAGTGTACTGAATCAGTATACTTTTGGGAGTGTGGTCATTTTCACATTATTGGTTCTGCCTATCCAGGATTGGGTGACATATTTTCATTTTCTGAGATTCTCATCATTCTCCTTTTTCAATGGATCGCAGATTTCTTTGTAGAGTTATTTTCTTTGGTTTTTAATTCCAAAGTATTACATTTTTCTTAAAGCTACTGTGAATGACAATGTTTTCATGATTTGCTTCTCATTGAGTTTATTACTGGTATACATTGAGATCATTTTTAGAATGCTAGTAATTTCTGTGTGTTGTGCTTGCATCCTGCTACATCACTTAAGTAGATTATGAATTCTAAGAGATTTTTGATAGAGTTATTTTTGAGTTCTTCATTGTACAGTATCATGTCATCTGCAAATAATGATAATTTGAATTCCTCTTTTCCTATGTGTAACACGTTTATGTCCTTATCTTGCCTGATTGCTCTGGCTAATGTTTCAAGTCCTATGTTGAACAGAAGTGGTAATAGTGTACATCATTGTCTCGTTCCTGATTTTAGAGGGAATTCTTTAGGTTTTATGGCACTTAGGAAGATGCTAGCTATTAGTTTGTCATAAATAGCTTTTATCAAATTCAGGTATGACCCTTCCATACCTGTTTTCTTCAGGGTTTTTATCATGAATTGCTGTTGGATTTATCAAAAGACTTTTCTACAACTATTAATATTATCCTATGTTTTTTTACCCTACATTGGGTTTCTGAGATGTATTTCATATACTGAATTTCTTATGTTGATCCATTCTATCATGTCTGTAATAAAACCTATTGATCATGATGTATGATAATTTTAATGATGCATTACATTCTATTTGCTAATATCTTGTTGAGGATTTTTGCATCTATTTTTATTAAGTAGATTTTCCTAGAGTTTTCTTTTTATATCTTGGTCTTTGGTTTTTGTTTGAGTGCGATAGTGGTTTCTATAAATCAACTTAGAAGCAGTCTATACCTTTTGATTTCTTTGAAGTGCTTGAGGAGTATTGGTGATATAATATCCTTAAAGACTGTGTGGAATTCAGCATTGACTCCATCGAGTTATGGGTTGGTTTTTAGTTGATAGATTCTTTATTGCTATGTCAATTTCATTGCTTTTATTGAGTTTTGAAGCATACCTGTATGTGACACTTGTTTTGGCAATTTCTATGCATCTGCAGGTCTGTGCATTTCTTCAACATTTGCTACTCTGTTGGAATATAATTTTGCAGTGTAGTAAATGAGTATGTTCTTGATTTCTGTTGTTATTTAATCTTTTCAATTCAAAAAGCATTGATGTGAGTCTATGGCCCTAACAAAATGAACGTACCTGAGATTGTCTAATTGCACTGACATGAGTCTTTTCTCTCACTTGGTAAGCTTGGCTAAACTTGTATCTAGTTTTCTTATAGGTTCAAAGAACAATTTCTTCAATTCATTGATTTTTGGACTGTTTCTTTAGTCTCAATTTCATTGATTTCCACATTCATCTTTATAATTTCATCTTTAATTTTGCTTTGGTATTGTTTTGTTGTTTCTGAAGTATTTTAAGATTTCTCATAAGGTTATTTATTTGGAATTGTTCTATTTTCTTGATGTGAGCATTGATTGTGCTGAATTTTATTCCTAGAACTGCTTCCATAGTGTCCCAGAAGTTTTGGTGAGTTTCGCAGTCAATGTCATAAACTTCCAGAAAATTTTTAAATTTCTTCTTTCATTTCTTCTCTGACCCCTTTGATTACTTAAGAGTATGTTGTCAATTTTCCAGGAATTTTTGCATTTTTCTAAATTTCTTCTCCTGTTGTTTTTTGTTTTCATTCACAGAGATCTGATAGTATGAATGGCAGTAATTTCAATTGCTTTCTATTTACTTAACCAGGCTTTTTGGACTACTATCTGGTCATCTGTTTTTAAAAAAGCACCAAATGCTCCTGAAAGGAATGTATAATGTATTTTGTAAATTTCTATGAAGACTTTATGCTCAAGGGTGTTGTTCAGCTCTATTTCTTTATTGATTTTCATGGTAGATCTCTTTGCAAGGGTGTGGCACTAAAATCTCCAACTCTGTGTTAGTGTTAGTTGCTCTTTTAAGTTCAGTAGTTTTTGTCTTATGAAGATAGCTACTCCAGTATTTGGTCAATATGTATTTATCAGTGTTATCTCTTCTTTTTGGATCGTCTCATTAACTAGCATGTAGCAACTCTTTCCCTTCCAATCAGTTTTAGCTTGAATTTCAACATGCCTGATATTACAATTTCTAGTTCTGCTTATTAGAGAGCATCCTGGTGGTGAAATATTGTTTTCCTTGCTTTAAAATTTAGTCTACAAAGTCATATTTTGATCAGATGAGTTATTTTTCATTTTCAATTTAACAAACTTTTGTATTTTGCCTTTTGATCCAGTCTGCTAATCAGTGTTTTTTAATTGGAGAGCATAGGATGTTAAGGTTTAAAGATATTACTGACATGTGTTGATTATGTGCTTTTATTGCTTTCATTATCTGCTGGTGAATTCTTTTTCTTTTCCTGACATTCATTTTTGCTGTTTATCCATTTATCTAACATGGAAACTTCTTCTTCTTCTTTTTTCTTTGTTTTTGGCTATATTAGTAGTTTCATTGTTTCTGTAAAAAAAATTTGTAAGTATTTTATAGAGTGATGGTTTAGCACACATATATCTTTAGTGTCATTCTAGTTCATGGAAATACTTCACTTGTCCATCTACTTTGAAAGATAGTGCTGCTGGAAAAATTTAACTGATTTGAAAGTTTTTTCTCTTAAGACTTGAAATATTTTACTCCAAACTCTTCTATCCTATGGGGTTTGTGTTGAGAAGTTTATTCTGATTCTAGTCTGTTTAACTTCATGTGTAATTTTTTTTTCTGAATCTTTTAAGTAATTTTTTCCTGGATATCTGGTAATTTAATATGCCTCTGTGAGTGCCTTTTTGTCACTTTTTTTGCTGTTCTGTAAGTGTCAATTGCTTGTATTGTAGACTGTTTTATGTTTAGGAAACTTTCTTCCATGTTTTCTATAAACATACTACAAAATCCATCTGTGTTATCTTCAGTTTTTTCACTAAATCCAATTAACTTTAGATTTGTCTTCTTTTCCTCACATAGAAGATTCTACATATCCTCTTGTTCTCTTATTTTCTTTATGGCTTCTTTTGGTACTTCATCATAATTCACAATTTTGTCCTCAATTTCAGACACTTTGTCTTTACATTTGTCATTTATTCATTTTATAAATTCTATGCATCTTTATTTTGTTTCAACTATTTCTGTCTAATATCTTTCAAGGATGTTATAACCTTGTTGAATTTGTCATTGTATTTTAACTGTTTTAGCTAGCTCATCCACTTTTTTTACTTATTCCCCTTGCATTCAACGTGGAAATGGAACAAAACTGAAATGAAATTGTAGTTCACTTCTTCTTTCAACTTATCTAGTTTCTTTGCTCTTCTGTAAACTTTTTGTCAAGTTCCACTACCTAGTACTTGAATTCCTCTGCCCTTGTGACCTTTTGCTGTGACGTGAGAGACTCAGGGGTCTTGTCTTCTTTTCTCATGTTTCTATGTTTATATATCTCTGTGATTGTTGAGAGAAGGAGAGAAAGAGAGACAGAGAGAGAAAGACAGAAAGATGGACAGACAGAGATAGATAGATAGAGAGAGAGACAGAGAGAGAGACAGAGAGAGAGACAGAGAGAGAGAGAGAGAGAGAGAGAATCTTAGTAGGATCCTCCCTGTAAGGAATTTTCAGGTTTGTATGTACATTGCTAGTGTTTATGCTTTCTGTTGTTTTCTATAAGTGATTTGGACTTTGTCCCTATGTTTTGCAGAAAGAATTGCTTCTGTATACAACAACTTCAAAGATTCAGTCATACAACAATTATTTTCTTTTATTAAAGAGAATAAAACCTAGCAAAACAAAATAAAGCAAATCAGAACAGAACAATGCATGCTGTACAGGATTTCAAAACAAGACAACGGGAAATCGACAAAGGCTACCGCAATATCTCTCATTTTCTTCAAACTAGCTGTCAATTCCATCACACAAAATAAAATCAAACAAAACAAAACAGAACAAAACCAATCAAAATAAAAGAACAAAAGCATTACAGGACTTCAAAACAAGATAATAGGAAATCAACCGTGACTACAATAACGTCTCTTGATTCCTTCAAAATAGCTGCCCATACCCTAACACTTAATAAAATCAAACAATACAAAACAGATTAAAACCAATCAAAGCAAAAGCATCAAAGTGTTGCAGGATTTCAAAACAAGATGATAGGAAATGAACAATGGCTATCATAATGTCCCTTGTTTTCTTCAAAATAGCTGTCCATACCATCACACAATAAATTAAAACAAAATAGAATAAACCCAATCAAAACACAAGAATTAAAGCATTAAAGGGCTTTAAAGCAAGATAAAAGGAAATCAACAGCGGTTACAACAATACATCCCGTTATCTTCAAAATAGCTGCCCATGCCATCGGACACAGTAAAATCTAACAAAACAAGACAGAATAAGACCAAACCTCACAAAATTATGGAAACAATACTAGAGTTCAAAACAAAATAATAGGAAATAAACAGTGGCTGCCACTTTTCCTTTTTAGGTGTTTTCTCCCATATGGCTTTCATAATATCTATTGTGCTTTTTGGATCCCACTAACTCCTTCAGATTTTTATGCTAGGGAGATAATTCAGTGTTCAGTCATATGAGCCCACACTATTTCACCCATGAGCATGATCTCCTGTTGCATCCATTTACCTACAAGAACCTTGAAATCATCCTACTTTATAGCTGGGTAGCTTTCCATTGTATGAAAATACCATATCTTTCTTATATATTCTGTGGTTGATGGGCAAATTACCCTTGTTTTGTTCTGGTCTCCTGTTGCATGGAAAAATCGGTTACTTTCCTTTGAAGCTCAATCCATGAAATTCCTTTCAATTAAATGGGATTCTTGTATACAGTATATTGATAGATCTTGTTTCTTGATCCACTCTCCTTGTGCCTCATCTAACTGGTGAATAGGGGTCATCTACACTAATGGTTACAACCGGCAGGCATTGGTTTGTCTCTACCGTGCTATATTCCTGCTTTTTGCCCTCCAATATTCTCCTTCATTCAGTTGCCTGTCCTATTTGGTGATACCCCTCTCCAGCTATTCCTGGAACCATGGTCATCTTCCTCTCTCTCTAGAATTCCTTCAGCGCTCTCTGTAGTGTTAATTTGGTGGTCATGAATTCCTTCAGTTGTTCTTTATTATGGAGGTATCTTATTTTACCATAAATTTTGAAAGATGGTTTTGCAGGGTACATCAATATGGGTTGAAAGTAGTTTTCTTTTGGGACTTAAAACACTTCAAACTCTTGTTGACTTGATGATTTGTGTTGACAAGACTGCCATGATTCTGACGGGTCATTGTTTGTAGGTGATCTGTCTCTTTTCTCTAAAAGCTTTTGATATTCCATTCTCGTGCTGAAGTTCTGTGATCTTGATTACTATATGTCCGGGCGTAGGTTTATTCTGGTTTTGACTAGCTGGAATTCTATAAACCTCACTTCTCTGCATGCCAGATTCTTTTTCCATGTTTGGGAAGTTTTCCACTATTACTTCTGTAAATAGGCTATTTATGTCATGTGTGTTGACCTCTGCTTTTTTGCCAACGTCTATCACTTTTAAATTATTATTTTGCATTGTCTTAGAGCCCTTGAATTGCTATTTCCTGGTTCCTTACTTATTTTAGGAGATCTTTCCTTTCATGTTCGCTTGCTGTGATCTGTCTTCAAGGTTTGAAAGTGTACCTTCAGTCTCTTGCAATTCATTTTGCCAGGTTTCATTTGACCTTTTAATTTCCCAGGTATCTTTTTGAATCTGCTTCATGCACTGTAATTTCTTGCTGTATTATTCATTCAAGATTTCCATCATTTTCCTAGGCTCATCACTACTCAGATTACCAGATACAGACATGCAAAATTGCAGTAATGGTATGAGTATTTACTGTTCTGCTCCAAGAATTAATAGAATAAGTATTACAGTCATCTTTGCTAATATATATATATATATATATATATATATACACACACACACACACACACAAATTTATATCTACTTTCTTTTCCCTTGCTTCTTTTGTCCTTTTCCCTATCACAGTCATTATTCGCCTTTCTTACCATTTCATGATATTTATTGAAGATTTTGGATTTTATTTACTGTTTCATTTTCTTACACTAGGGAGACAATATTGTATTAACACATAAAATTTGAAATTGGGAGGCCTGATTTTTTAAAATTCTTTGTAGTCCTATATAAATTTCCTTTGTCTGAGAGATAGTTGACTAAGAATTTTTCCCAATTCGTGGGTTATCTATTCACTCTATTGGACATTTCATTTGACATGCAAATACTCTTTAACAAGAAAAGATCCAAATTGTTCATTATTTGAAGTATTTCCCATGCAGTTTGATTTTTGTTCGTGAACTCTCTGCCTACTCCTATGTCATCAAGATTTTTACCTACTTTGTCGTCAAGCAAATTTCGTGTTTCTGTTTTAATATTTAGATCTTTGATCCATTTTGGCTTTAGTTTAGTGCATGTTGATAGGTACGGGTCTAGTTTTAGATCTTGGAATAGGCAAAGCCAGTTTTTCTACCACTGCTTACTAAAAAGGCCATCTTTACTTC
>RJWM01007708.1:0-76584 GCA_004363535.1 Dasyprocta punctata | reverse complement strand
AAAAAAAAAAAAAAAAAAAAAAAAAGGAAACGAAAAATAAAATTAAGCAAACCAATGACAATAATGTTGGGGCTCAAAGACAAGACAGAGGACAATCCCACCTTTTGCCACACTAGTAAATGTCATCTACCCAAGAAATGCTGAGACTGTGGGCACCAGACCTGCAAAACAATCCAGCAATATAAGTATTTGTAACCCAGCCATCATGAACCCAGCAGGTCCTCCGGGCAGGCAGCGTGCTGGGGGTTGGGGGAAGAGGTCCTTGATTCATAGCCCACGCGCCGGCAGGCCTATGGGACACCATTCTTTCTCTCCTCCTGGAGTCCGCATGGTCGCACAGACTCACCAGGGAAGCGGGCTGGCTTGCCTCTGGTTGTGGCCTCTCGCCCCACCCCAACATGGAGGGTCCACAGAAGGCACATAGTTCTCCCCCTGGGTTCCGCGCAGTGGAGGTCACGCAGACTCACCAGGGAGGCGGGCTGGCTTGCCTCTGGTTGCGTCCTCTCGCCCCCCTACAGTGAATTTTTGAGAAAATCTGTGCCTGTGTTTTTTCTCTTGTTTGTGAATATCCAGTCATTTCAGCACTATTTCCAGAACACCCTTAGCACACTGTGTCACTTTTGGTTCTCTGGCACAGTTCATTTGAGTATATTTGTGAGGGTCTAATTCTAGACTCTCTATTTTATTTCATCATTTTTAAATTCTTTTTTGTTTTTTGAGACAGGGTCTCATGTAATCTAGGCTGAAATCAAACTTACTATGTAGCCCAGGTTCTCCTCAAGCTCATGGCAATCCACCTGCCTCAGTCTCCCTAGTACTGGGTTTACAGGCGTACACCACCATAGGCAGTTGTTTTATCAATTAATGTCCCCAGTCTTTTATCAATATCACATTGTTCTCATCAGAGTAGCTTCCTTGTAAGTCTTGAAATGCTTAGAAGCAATCTTTATTATTCTTCAATACTGCATTGATTATGAAGGGTATTTTATTTTTGCTTTTTCACATTAATTTTATAATTAATGTGCTGATTAGTAGCAAAGTAATTTTCTGTACTTTTATTACAACTGCCCTGAATGTGCAGATCAAATCAGGAAGAACTGACATCTCAGCAATATTGACTTTTTTCTCTTTTAACATGGCATATCATGCAATTGAATTAAATCTTGAATTTATTTCATCAGTGTTATGTATTTTTCCTCCTATAGATTTGAGCCTTCTTTGTTATATTCACACTTACATATTCCATTTTTGTGGGTGTTAGTGCAATTTGCATTTTAATTTTTTTCTATTTCTTTATGTATATTAATAGCATACAGTTAAAGCAAGTGATTTTTATAAGACAATCTTATATCATGCGACTATGATATCATTGCTTCTAAAGTCCAAGTATATTTACATTTGCTATAGACATAACCTCTGTACACAAAACGGCTTTATTTCTTTCTTTCCAACACATATACCTTTTATGTACTTTTCTTATTAACCTACCCAGGATTTCTAGTAAATTGTTGACCTAAGATAATGAGAGCAATCAACCCTGCCACTCCCAATCATAGAGTAAAATTCCCTAGCTCCTCATCAAAAAGTATCATGCTAGTTTGGGCCATTTTTAGTGAATATTCCTTGATCATAAAGAAATTCCTCGCTACTTTATTTTTCAGAGGGTCATAAACTTGTGTCAGATTGTCTCAAATGCTTTTTATGCAACCATCGGTATTATATTATTTTTCTTCTTGTGGTATTTATGTGATGGTTTAGATGAATTACTTTACAATTGTCACACTAGTCATACAGGAATAAATTACACATGATCAGCAAGTACAATTACTTTTAGATACTGTTGGATTCAACCTGCTAATACGTTCTGAGAATTTCTGAATCTTCCTCCATGAGGTAGCTGTTGGTCTGTGGTCTAATTATTCTGTTTACTTCCTTTAATGTTTGTGTTTCATTTCATTTGAAAATTAGTGGTAGCTTCATAATGTGAGTCAGGAAGTGCTTATTTTGCTCCTTCCTTTCTGGAAAGTATTATAAAACTTGGTATCATGTTTTTTAACTGCTTACTAAAATTCATCCATAAAATCTTCCAGATTTCAGACTTCCTTTCAGTGAAGATTAAAGTGTATTGATTTTCATATTTTAACATGTATATCATATCTCTTTTTCAAAAACTCTCCCAGTAGGAAATCAAATATGAAAGAGTTGAAAATGTTTGACCAGAAACAAAAATGATCAATATTGATTAATTTCTAAGGAAGAATTTCTCCATCCAAAACAGAAATGTACTTTGGAAATAACCAAATGTTATGCACACATTAAAAAAACACACACATAAGAATGACCTAGACCAGAGTCTAATGAAAGCCTCTAAATGTTTTATCATTCCTCATCGGTAAAACACAGAGCTACATTTAGCTTATGCATTCATTTACATAATTCCCTTCCTATCACCCTCTGAAACTGTATTATGTATAATCTTTCAGTCACCTTCTGTGTTAGCTATTACTCACTCTCTTAGACCTACAAAAAAATCCTTTTGTAGCGCTTTTGAGTACTCTGTAGACTTTCTGTACAAGAAATGTGTATTTCATGTTCCTCAGTCTAGTAACAACTTCTGTTCCTTCCTATTTTTTTCTTTCCATTGTACACTTTCTCGTGTCTTGATCATTCTCCTTTGTTTTGTATTGTTGTGAAACCGATTGCTCTTTCTTCAAAGTTTTTGTTACCATTTGTTATCCTTAATCCTATATGTCAATTGAATTTGATTAAGAAATGTGCACAGATTAATGAAGATTATTTCTGTGTGTGTCTGGCGAGTGAAGGAGGCATGACTTTGGATACCGTATACCGTATCTGTCTCCTTTATCTTTGGTGCTGTTCACATGCTCTGCCTTGCTGTTGCCACAAACTAAATATTTTGTTCCACCACACTTCTCCACAGTGCTGTGCCTTGCCTGCCAGCAGTGTACTGAATCTCTGGAAGCCATGCGCTAAATATAACCTATCTTTTATATAAGTTTTGGGTGTTGGATATCGTGCCCTCGCGATGTGAAAACTGAAAACTATACCAGCTCTACTCATGTACGTCTGTCTGTGATTATCAGGTTTATATTTGGGTACCCTACAAAATTAAGACCAAATATAATAAAAACAACAAAGTGGTACTTCAGTTCATGAACTTAATTCATTTTAGGACTCCAGAAAAGATGACCATGTTTGTGTTCCTGAGGGCAAGTTAAATGGGGCAGTGTTCCTAGTGCAGTCTGAGCAAGCAAAAACAAAATTTCATCAAAGGTTTCTGTCTGCAAATCAAATTGTTCTCAAACAGAACTCTCCATGAACTGAGGTAACACTGTATTTCCCTTATTGTTGATTACCTACACCTAGGATGTTGCATCATAAATAACATACGGCAGCGACTTAAAAGTAGTGCTTAGATGAGCAAATAAGTGACTAAATAACGATATATTCTATGAGAACACTTAGTAGATATAATGATAGTACAATTTCATGGGCTGGGGATATAGCTCAGTGGCATAAGCACCTGCCCAGCAAATGCAAGGTCCTGAGTTTGATTCCTGGTACCAAAAACAAAAGAAGAAGAAGAAGAAGAAGAAGAAGAAGAAGAAGAAGAAGAAGAAGAAGAAGAAGAAGAAGAAGAAGAAGAAGAAACAAATTCATACTAATTTTATACTCGTATCATAATAATAGTTCCTTCTTAATATAATTTTGCATGACAGAGACTTATAAACTCCAATAATTTTTCAGAAGAAGATGAAATATGGAAATATTTGAGGAGTAGGTGTTATTAATAAAGCAAACAATTTTGTTTTATAGTTGTCTGTTTGAAATGGTGTCTCACCTGCTTTTATTATTACCTATCCTTGAATTTTGTGTTTCTTATTCTGCAAATTTCATTTCTTTAAAGTTAACATTTTGAATCGTTTTTTGAAAGAATATAAATAAGAATGCAGATGTACAAGAAGAGGATTGGGATTCAAAATGGTATTTCTTTTAAGGCCAATGAGTGAAATGAAAGAATAAGATATGCACCAGTAGAAAAGTGTATCTAATAGACACAAAGAATCCAATAGTGCTTCATTCAATATTAAGCTGCAGTGGTTCTGTCATTGTGCCAAGTTTAAGATAATACTGTAATGTAGTTAACCTGCTTCATAGGTATTCCTGGCAGAAACTGATATAAAACACACCGTATAAGCATTTTCAGAATCGCAGTGATGTTTGTTAAGAACTCTTAGACTCATCGTGGTGTATTTTCAAAACCATACAGTGCAGTTGGCTGAATCAGTAAATTTGAATGAGAAAGGAATATATAATGGTTTCCCACAGATGCTTTCATCAACCTGATATATGCACTGTGGATATGGTATCAGTAGATAAGATTAAAGAAAAAATATCAGAAGCGTTAATGTCTTAATAAATATGTAAAAAGAGACATTCTAAGATTAAATTCTATCAAAAGATTAGCTAAACCTTATATCTGCAATTAAATGAAATATATTGTGAACAACCTTCCTAATCAATTGTGTCATTTTGCCATATATGCTCTTTTAGCCGGATGGTAACTTGATTACTTTTAATGTAAATGCTTTAGAGATCTTGGTGGTGTACTCAGTAGGGGTTTTGAATGAATAGTCTTTTGCTCATTAGAGAGGGAACTTCAGCAAAAGTTAGATCCGAATGGATCTTCAAAGTACACTGAGAGTCTAGCAAAGGTAAAATATGAATACATAATGAATATACAGGGCCACACACAGATAAACATACATACATATATGTGTGTATGTGTGTGTATATATGTATATATATATATATATATATATGATATCAAGTGCTAATATACAAAACTGGCCTTTTAACTTATTAGTAGTGTCATTTTGCCAAAATGACTAAAACCATTCTAAATTCAAGAGTCCACAGAAACTGTTTTAACAGGGAGAAATGCCAGTGGCAAGCTACAGTTCATTTGCTCTACAGTGGAGTCTGAGGTAAATCAAGGTTTAATGAGTCTTCCAGAGTTCCATAGCTAGTTAAAATTAGTTCTTTACCTGAAATTCAACTCCCTGAAGTCTCTAAATATGCTAATAATATTTAATTCATGGCATAACATTTTCTTCTCATCCATTTATGAGACTAAATGGATGCATTTGAAATCCTTCTTTTCATAAGGACAACTTCATGTTTTCATTTTGAATTCTCATAACTTACTGAAGAAATGTGCAGACAATAATTTAAGTTACAGAGAACAACACTATGTTCTTCCACTAAAACTTCTAAGATGCAGGAATGTCGACACTATTTAGCAGATAAATAATTAATAGATAATTATATTCTAAACATGAAAAGATACAGTCATATTTTGTCAGTGTAATCCTTTCAAAAGATATAGACTTAAATTATTTTTAAGGAAAATTCTCTTTTAATAGTTACTCTTGAAGAGTTTGATTCTTAACTATGTAGGTTATGCTAAAGCTGCATGAAGTTAAGTGTTCTGTGCCTTCTTTTCAGTTTTCTTCCTCTTTTATGTTTGCTTTGCAGAGCAATATACCTCTAAGTCCATAAAAATAGTTCATAATCTCTAATCACCTTGGATTTTCACTTAACTTTTTGTTTGCTTTTTTTAGCTCTATCTTTTCTTGTTTGTCAGTCCAAGAGAAGTTCCAGAACAATGTCTATGAAATGCCTGTAACTTTTACAACATTTTCTTAATCATGTCGCTCTAATTTGGTTTGCACAACTTTCTAAAATGGGCATGGACTAAGGGACTTGAAAAGCAGAAAAATATGAAGAGGTAGATCAAGTTGCCTGATTTTAACCTTTGACTTTATCACTTTCCAGAGACCAGGCATGAAACAACTCTCTTACATTAATTTATCTTTTTTTAAAAATGAATTATAGTGCCTAGTCTTATGAATACAATATGAGCAAATGTTTAATAATATTCGTGACAGTCTTGTGACCATAGAAATAGTCACTAAAATAGCTATGGCCAATAAGAGAGTAATTTTTTCACTGGTTCATTTCTAAATATATTTAGTCATATTATATAACTTCAGAAAAAGTCTAGGATCTCATGATGAGGTTAACAATGACAGTAATGATAAGGAGAGTATCTATAAGAAAATAAAGGCAAACAGAATACAAGAAAGAAGATGGGAAATATACAAAGAAAAGAGTTGAGATTCTTTCTTTAATGCCAACTCTCACAGAATTAATAATCTTGACATTGTGTCTTCAATGTACATATTTCTATCTGTATTTTATAAATTAATACGATGAAGCCTAGAGTATATAGTAGTTATAAGATATATCCACTGGTTTTCTGATAGTCCTTCCTTCAAGAGGAAGAATAATTTTTTGTCCTTTTTAATTTGAATTGTTCTTAGCAATTCTATTCTATTAAACAGTGTAAGTTGAAAGAGATACTGTGACTTATTTTATACTGGATCAAAATGGAATTTTGTCTTTCATGTGGGAAAGCCAACAGTCACACCCAAGCAAACTTCTCCAGATAAACCTGCGGCAGAAACTAAGATCTCTGGCCAACAGTTAAGTGGTCTGAATTTGTATCTATTTACCCAATTAAAAAATATATGGCCTGGATCAGGCCCATGGTGATAGCTATTTTGGAGAGACTTTTCTTCAGGAAAAGAATAAGTAAATTAAAAGAGAGACTACTGCATTTGTTTGATTCTCACTAGAACTCCTGAGTCAGAATCTCTCTTTGCTAAGCCGCTCTAAAATTTTTCACAAAACTATGAAGATAATACATATTTCAACTCAATAATTTTTGCATTTGTTGTGCAGCACCATTTACTTTAAAACTCTAATTTGATGGTGTTACTGAGCTACTCAGTAACATGAATAGAAAGAATTTTTAAATTGAGCATCTTTTACTCCCAAACTTCATAACTTTTCCAATGTAGTAGGAATTCTGAAGTGAAAGGTTTTAGGCAGGCCATGTCTCCCAGAAGCTTGATACCTTTGTGATAGTATATTATGAAAAAATCATCTACAGATATTCCAAACATTAAACGCCAGGTTTCTACAAAGGCATCACCCATATAACTTTCAGAGCTGTCACTTAAAAATCTAAGTTCTTTCACATTACCTCCCCAGTTAAAACCTTCCAAGTATGGATCATTTTTATTGTCACCTAAAAGAAAATAATTAAAAGAAACCTCAAAACATTTCTCCTTTGCTTTTAGCATTTGTCACTAATGTTTTCTATTTTTGATTTTTATCCATCTTGTTGTTTTCATGTACTTATTCTTTTCCTGAAGAAAAGTCACACCATAATATCTATCACATGGATCTGAGTCAGGCCATATGTTGTAATAAGTTGGTAAATGTTTATAAATTCAGACCACCTATTCACATCTTAACTCAGTCATATAATTGACAAATACACACAGGTGCTTTCTACTTGTCTGAGAGGAACATATGACAATAAAATGTGTTAGTATAGCTTTAAGACTACATCACCATCTGACCCCCTGACTTTTCAAACCCAACTTATCTCCAAATCTTTCAATTCTCTAAAGTGACCTCTCCCAGTCACCATTTCCCAAAACTCTTAGTTCCAGTCAGATGGAACTTTGTCCTTGTCTTTCAAAACACTGTGTCCTTCTCCATGCTGCCCTTTATTTCAGCCTTGTGAATATCCTTACGCCTTCTGATAATTAGTAGAACCGATTTGTCTTCAAAGATTCAGTTCCAGGGCCCTCTTCATTATAAAGTGTCCTCACATTGCCCTGGGCATGCTAACTCAATGCATCTTCTCTTTTCCCACCAAAGCTTTTTTGTGATGCTAATGTAGCCTATTGTCATCCTATGTTGCAATTATTCTTGTTTGTGTCTGCTTCTTATTTAAAACTTTGATAATCTTATTACTTATTTCTTCCTCTCTCAATGTCAATCTAGGCTGACACTATGCTTTTTTTCCCCTTTCTTTGATGAAGAACTGGTCTAACTACATCATTTTGCCAATTGACATTTAAGTATTAAGTATAATTGTACATACTGGCAATGATCCAGGCTTATCATGATTCAAGCCAAAGTAATAGATCTTTCACACAGTTCCCAAAGGAAAAAATAAATCCATTAAAATGCAGTCTTAGGCTATCAGAAAGTAGGATAAGATTGAGTTAGCTTGTAAATAGATACCAACCCCAAGATGTACAGCTTGTGTGTATGTGCTGGCATTAGAGAAACGTCCTGCCTACTTTAATATGGCAGAAAAGAATGAACAAATGATAAAGAGTAACAGTAACCTGGAAGAATCAATACAGATTCAGATACAAATGTGAATGTTAAAGAAAACAGCGATTATTTTAAAGGTTCAGTGTTCTGACCAAACTGAGTTAAACTGCCTCTATCCTTACGAATAAGAGGATTATAGCAAATGAAAACTTTGTTCCTAGATTAAAGTAGAACTATGCTCTTGATCAAAATACATATATATATGTATATACACATATATGTATATACATATATATATATATATATATATACTAAAGTTACTTAGAGATACAGATAATAGCTCTGAAATGCAGAAAATATTGTTATTTGTATGGATAGTAAGGTAAGCACTACCTCTTGTCTCAACCCAAGTATAATCTTTTATTCCCAGTTATCTTCATTTATGTGTAATAATTTAGTCACTGCTTGGAAGTATAGTAGTGAACATGGGACATGCAGATACAATCCAACCTGGAGCAAGAAAAAAACAGGACACTGCTGGATCAACATTCAGATTATTGAACTACAGTGCTCAGCCTTGTTCTGCTATCTTATGCAAACAAAAAAGACCTTATTGTTCAAGGGTCAATAAGCCCAGAACTTCTAAACCTGGAATGTTCTTATTAATGAATGTTTTTTAGATTAGAATTTAGAATACCATCATATTTACTCTGGGCTCTGTATGCAATTTTGCTTTAAATCTAGTCCCAGTCTAGTCTGAATGTGAAAATGTTGCATTTCCACAATGGTAAGCAAATTTAGAAAACATGCATAAAGGAAAAGGTGAGTCAGATGGTTGCCTTTCATAAAGCAACAGCACCTCCAAGGCTTCCAAATGTTTGCTTTATAAACTACCCTCAGCCTGTCACTTACAATTTCCGTTTTCATTATAAATCAGCAGCAAAATGTGCCGACTGTCTATACTGCAGTAAAACACAGCTGTTTCCATTTGCTCTCCTATCAGTTTCATTCTCACGTCATTCTGTATTGGAATGGAACTGAATCGTTTCATCTCTTTTACAAGGAGTATTGTGCAGTTTAGTAGCAGGCAATCCTCAGTCCTTAATTTCACATCTTTTGTGTTTCCCAATAGCTCAGAATTGGGGCTTCAGTTTCCAACCATGACGTTTGTAATGCCAGAATGTAAAGTCTCGAGAACAAGTGAAGTAGGCATCCATGCTATCTCACCCTCACATAAAATTAGAAGAGTCTTTCTTAAACTCTGAATTTTAAAATTTAGCAATATCCTCCAATTCAATTTTAGAAGGGAGTATGATTTCCAAGATTGAAGAAAAATGCATTGCCTGTACGTGTAGTATGCAAATTAAGAAATACCAAGACTACAATGTGAATTGTGTTTGTTATCATTTCCAATAAAAGGGCTGGTTGTTATTTAGCAATTACTGTGATCTTCAGAGTGTATTACTTTACGTATTGACAACATATTACCTCAGATAATTTTTAAATTGTATTCAGTAAGGCAATAATTATTAACACAATTTTACAAATGATAAAAGTGAAACTTAGAAAGACTATGAATCTTGCCTCTAAGGCACATAATAGAGTCTGAAACATACAGTTTTGAATGGATAAAGACATCAATTAACATGTTTTAGAAATGAAGTTCCAGTGCACACCTATGGCTCCATTTAGGAAGGGTATGATGTATTATCCATGTTTGCAACACCAGTTTTGGGAAAAAACTTGTGCTGCACCTGACATTGATTATGTTATTTGAAGTCTCATGTGCATCTTGTGCTACTTCTTTGCCTAATATCTTTTCACAGATTGACAGAATGAAGTGTTCTAATATGCTCAGATAAGCCTCCATCAATTGGCATGGACTCATTCAGTTATTGTTCTTGTATATACTTGATTTTATATTGGCCAGGAGTATGTTAGCATATACTGTCTCTCAGAGGCTGGCAGGCAGTTTCAGATCAGAATGTGTTCCATGCGCCGGTTATCAGACCCTCAGGGCAACCTGACAATCAAGCAAGAGCTCTGAGTTCCCATAGTTTATAGATTGGATCGGTGTTTATTGGGGACTTAGATTTCACTTCTGGAGACAATTAGATAGTACTGTATGTGGGATGATTATAACATTCTTACAGCTACTCAAAACTTTTTGCCAAGAAACCATTGCTCTTCTTTCTCTCAGCTTTGTCCTAGACCTTCCTTTGTTTCTCACCTACATTGTGTCTGATGATGCATTGCATTCTTTTAAAATTTTTCCACAACACATAAAGGCACATTAGCAAAAGGTCAGTTAATCTTTAAAAACAGTAACAGAGAATACAGAATACTTTCTGAGATTAGAGAATATAAAAAGCATCCCTAAATGTAAGAAAAAAATATATAGGTAGTCTTTCTCAAAGAAAATTAAGCCCTCTACGTTTCTCCTATTGAATAGGCCAAATGATGCCATCTAATGCGACTTACAAGAAAGCAAGCAAGCAAGAAAGAAAGAAAGAAAGAAAGAAAGAAAGAAAGAAAGAAAGAAAGAAAGAAAGACAGACAGAAGAAAGGAAGGAAAGAAGAAAAACAAACTCTTCAGGATCACCATTAAATTGAGCAAAAATTACAGTTTTAATATCTCCCCTGTCCTCAAAAGTCCATAGCATCCTCTACTGTGCAAATCTCACAACAGAATGGTACAAGCATTACAGCTAATAAAATCTATATTGACACTTACTATTTCACAAAGTCCACAGTTTATATTAGTAATGATCTCCCGTGGCATTGTACATTCTTCGGGGTTTGACAATTGTACATTGACAAGTGTCTGCCATCACAATATTATGCAGAATTTACATTGTTCTAACAACCCTCTATGTTTTTCTGCTCTGTTTTTTTTCTCTCCCACCTTCTGACTACTACTGATTCTTTCGTTGTCTCCAGATTTTGGCATCTTTTCAAAATTGTAATATAGTTGGAATCATATAGTATGCAGCCATTTCAGATTACTTCTTCCTCTTACTGATTTGCATTTAAGTTTCCTTTGTCTTTTCATGTACCACTGTTTAAAATTGATGAATAAGTTCCATAGTCTAAGTTTACTTCACTTTATTTATTAATTCACTTACATAAGGATATATTGGTTAGTTCCTTTGGCTGTTTCACAGTGCTGTGGGAAAATTCACCATAAACATTCAGGAGCAAATGTTGTGAGAAAATAAAAATTCAACTTCTTTTGATAAAAATCAAGGATTACTGGATTATGTTGTATGTTTATGTTTAGATTTGTTAAGAAACTATAAAGTTGTATTTTGTCTTAGTTACTTCCCTCATTGGTGGTACAAAGTACCTGACACCTGCAAATTAAAGAAGAGATTTATCTTGCCCACAGTTTGTAGAGGTTTCAGTCCATAGTCCTCTGTGTCCATGGCAAGACAGTATGGCACAGGGACATGGCAGAGGATTAGCTGCTCATGTCATATCATCCAGGAACCAGAGTGAGAGCGAGGGAGGAGCAGTACCATTCAAGGTTACACCTGCAGTAACCCATCTCTTCCAACCAGGCCCTTATATCACCTCAGCAAACTAGCTCTAAACTCCCATGATCCAATCATCTTCCAAAAGCCCTACTTACAAGCACTTGAGACTCTTGGAGGACATCTAGATACATACCACAGTGTCTTCTAAAATTGGTCTTCTAATATGCATTCCCACTGATAGTTAATAATAATTTCTTGGTGCTCTACTTCCTCACTAATATTTGCTCTTGTCGGTGTTTTCAATTTTAGCCACTCTAGAGGTATGCGGTGGATCTCGTTGTGTCTTAATCTGCAGTTCTCTAATGCCACAATTTGGAGCATCTTCTCATAACTTTGTCATCTTCATATCTTCTTTGATAAAATAAGTCCAACCGGGTTTAGATCAATGCAAAAGGAGGTTAATTTAATAATAAAAGTTACCACAGCTGAAATTTCTCCATGCTTAAGATAAACAAGCATGAACAATTTGATATATCTGCATTTTGACACAATTTTTTTCCATTTAGTTCATACACAAGGAGCAAATAAAAAGACAAGAATGATTTTAAGAAACCTCAAAAAGTACAAGAGCATTTTTTTTTTACTTTTATAAAGATCCTTATAAGCTACAGCATTCAGAGAGGAAAAAAAAAGTTAACTTAGTTAAATGGAACCCAGTTTGTTCCTTTGCTTTTGATTTATTCTTAAGGTATTCAGTGTATGCACCATCATAGGGGAAACAGTTTGACAGATGAATCTGTCACAAAGATAAAAGATAATCAAGTTTTTAAAAACTATCCTAAGAGAAATCAGAAAATTCCACACAAGTAATGGGAATTTATCTGAAATAAGATCTACTAAGGTCCCATTCATATTTTGAGATAAAGTTCTTTATTTCCTTATCCTAAATTGCACAGCAATAGGATTTAAAGGACATGTTATTTATTTGCAAATAGTATTTCTCCCCAGTGTTTTGGGAGTATTCTGAACATAAAACGGTGCCAATAGCTTAGAAAAAATGTAATACAGGAAGCTGCCTCATTATTCATACTTTTTGTAATGTGAATTGGAGACTTTAATGATTGCAGAAAAAGGAAAACATTTAGTAGTCATTTAGTTGGTCATTTTTTGATTTTCCGCCTCCATCAGATACTGACTTTAGCTTTTTACTTCCTATTCTATTTGCAGGCCTATTTAAGCATACTCAGAAACATAATGTGAATCAAGGACAAAATTCATCAAAATAAAAGTGATTGTTGACTACTGAACTTGAATAGAATATTAATGAATCCTAATTGAAGTACTTTGCTTTCTTCAGATTTTATTCTTCTTTAGTGTGATTATAGCTGGAAAAGTGATTGTAAAATGGTGCACTAGAATTTTGAAGTGATTTTCTCAAGTGCCTCCCACATTATATTTACTTCTCTCTGCAGGAAATGGACACTATTTGCTCATTGTCAATGTTGAAAATTTTAGTTGGAATTTAAAGTAATTTTGACAGCCTCGTAATAATAAATAGCTATAGATTGTTTTTAAAGATTATTTTCTTCTTTCTTATTTTTTTCTCAGTTGCTTCTTGACAATCTACAAAACCTCCATGAACTTTCTTTGTCAAAATAGTCAGTTTTCTTTAATAAAATAATCCTAACTAATCATAGTAATAAAAAGTAATAATTTATTAGGTGGTACTTTTGCTTTAGACATTTTACAAAGCCCCTTTTAATGAATTTTTCCCTTCTTTGCTTGTTCTATAGTTTTCTAAATAATCCTACCAAGAATATACTTAAAGAAAAGCTCACAAAGGAAATAATGGTGATCAAATATTTTGTAAGTATTCCTAAAATTTTTCAATTATATTTATTTTAGACAGTCTTAATGTAGATGAATAGAGTTAAAAATCAAGAAAGTTAAGAACAGAACATTTATAAAAAAATAATTATTTTAAGTAGGATATAATTTGGACCATATAGTACTAGTTCAAAATAATGTAAATGTCAAGAACTAGCTGAATTTTGAATTATGTATACTCTCTATATAATATAAAATTATATACTATGGAAAGATAATAAGGGTAATGAGACTACCATTCTATATGAAAAATGCAAAACAAAGTTGATTTTGTTATTGAAACAAAAGAGAGCTTCACTAGTCAGCAGTGATTTTTCTGAACAAAATGAAATTGCTAATCTTACATAGGGTTTCAGGGCCATGGAACCAGAGACGGGCAGATTTTCCTTCGAGATGTATCAGTAGGTTGGCATCACTTTTAGAAGCATAGTTACTGCAATGAATTTGTTAGTATTCAGAGGCACAACTTTTTGAGATAGTTGATTACTGATTTGCTGACTTTAACAAGTGACAGACTCCAAACAGTTGGTAAGATGAAAATGTGTCCTTAGCACCACTTTTTCATTGACCCAAGGCCCATGGTGTTTTAGTCAAGTTTCAAACAAAAAAGATGTCACAATAAGTCCATCTCTAGAATTCCCGTCGGACAGACTTGAAGGAAAGGTCATGACCTGGATTAATGTCTCCTCGTTTTCAAGAAGGCCTAAACCTCTTTTATTGCCTAGTATCTAAGTAATCCTCACGGAGGATAATCTCCAATTAATATCAATTGATTATGGATTTTTATTACATCTTCAGAACATCTTCGTAGCAGCACCTGAATTAGTGTTTGATTGGATAAGCGAGACAATATATTTATATGATGCATAATGGCTGATTCTTAGTACTTTCCTCCAACTTTATAAGGCAATATCTCATGTAGGTTTACTGCATCCTGATTCATGCTAGAATGGAATTCTGAAGAACGAAGTCTCACCTACAAATATGACAACACAAGGTCATCACATAAACTTACTGTGACCACAATTAATCTTTTTCATACCTTAAAGGAACTCTTCTTGTTTTCTCTGATGTTTTCCACAATTACCTTTCCTTTTTTTTTCTTTTATTACCAGTAGCTTTCATCATTCTTCAGTTTCTACATCAGCAAGCAGAATATAGTAGCAAAGTGATATGTTTCTGGCTTTTTTCCTCCAAAATCCTAGTCCCTTGGAGAACTTGTAACATTATAGCAGCCACAAATTTTGGAGATATAATAACAAAAACAAGTTTGCCTCTCTCTATTTCTTTTAGTTAAGGAATTGCTATTTATTGAGCATGTAGGGGAAGGAGATGCAATTTCTTTGAATGAAAAATATTTTCTGTGCTTAGTCCAAAAACAAGTAGATCACTGAGTCTTACAGAACATCTAAATCTATGTAAAGTTAGGACTGAGGTCAGGGAGAATTGAAGGCATTTTACTAGAATTTTAATGCAACATTGGTTTTGAGAAATACATCCAACGTTTGCCTTGAGACAGTTAAAAGTTCTTAAAAATTTAGACATACCCTCACATAAAATATAGCAATCATTTTCAAATGATAATGTGAAATTTTGTCACCCTGTTAGAAGGGTGGATTAAAAGCAATTAGAAATTTCATTAAAGAGATGGTTACTAATATTCAAATATATAAAATAAATGTAATTTTCATTTTTAATAATTATCAAATTCTACAGTTTAATATTACTAAAATGTATTAGTATTTAGTAATTTTTATTTGTATTTGCATATGAATTGTCACTTGAGTTCTGATCTTTCACCTTTGAGCTGTTAAATAGTGCTAAGGTCTAAAAGAGCTTCCTGAACTAGTACTCTTTTGCCAGTTTTCTGAATAATTTAATTTTTTGAAAAATTTGAATAAGGTTATAAAGCTTCAAGTCCTTCTGCATTCTGCTGGTAAAGGAGTATATGTTACATTATGTAATATTACCTTAGCTATTCTTCCACTCTGAACTCAATCCAATTCTATTATTTGATTTTGGAAAAGAGTTTTGAACATGGGCCTGTTTGACTAATCAGGCCATCTTTTTCCTATTCTATTCTATTTAAATGCTGAGTGGCAGAGCTATATTTGGGAGGGCAATGATTTTATTACACCAACAGAGGGAACTACCATTCCAGCAATATTACAAAAGCCAAGTTGGCTAAGGGAAAATCTTCCCTATCACACTGGAGGAGCCACCAGAGAAATGCTGACAAAACGTCACCATGAACACAATGACTGCAGGATTACAGAAATCTAATTAGCCTTTTCATTAACTGAGTCTTGTCTGTGGAGACAATTGGGACTCGGTAACGTCCATTCATCAGAAATATATGGAACTGTCAAGCAGATTGTTCAATAATTTATTTTCTGTATTTTTTCAGGTGGTACAGGTGGAGCTCAGGGAGTAGAACAACTTATTAAATGTCACATTTCTGATGGTTTGTGAAAACTGAGGACATTTTCATAGATCGAAGTTCACAGCTGTGAATATATTGACAACAATGATTCAGAAGTCTAATTTCTAAATTTCACCCAAGCTCATCAGATAAATTTGTAGATACGATGTATTTTGGGTCATATCTATGAGAAATCA
Source organism: Dasyprocta punctata (assembly GCA_004363535.1). Taxonomy (NCBI): domain Eukaryota; kingdom Metazoa; phylum Chordata; class Mammalia; order Rodentia; family Dasyproctidae; genus Dasyprocta; species Dasyprocta punctata. The sequence continues at coordinate 60,379 of RJWM01007708.1, read as the reverse complement.
TTGAAAGAATGTTGCTTTGAAGGAACGCATTTTTGTATAGCCCTTACTCAGATTGTTCCGTTGATTAAAATTCTTCAAAGGCTGCTATCTGTTTATTAGCTTTTATCACCATAGATTTTACTGTCTGAAACATTTAAAGTAACAAACAAAAGAAATAATTTTTTAGGTAAACAAAGGATTTTAAACTCAAAAGGAGCAAAACAGTATGAATCTAAGAGCAACAGAAAGAATTTTATAGCATGGTTACAATTTCTAATTTCTTTTTCAAGTTACCTGATCTTCAGTGTAATTCCCCAATAAAATGCTAAATTTTGCCAGTGAATTTTAATGATGCTATTATTACAGATATAAAGCATTGAAATACCAGTCAAGTTTTCCTTCATTGTACCTTTGTATGTTGGGCTCCATTTACATCACCCCAGTGACAACTGAAACACGTTAACAAAACACGCAGTACATGTTCAAGCTGATTGCAACTTACGTGGATCGTTCGTAGCTGCTGCTTGTGACTTAGTCTGTCACGTAGAACAGGATTTTACATTGAGTTCATAGTGAGAGCCTAAGATTTTATGCCAGCATGCAAGGCATGACTTTCAATGCTTCCTTTGTTAGCAACAGAGATGATTTTCTTATTTGCACAGCAAGATGTATTGAGGAAAGTGAAGTAACATTCCTTCTCTTAAACAAATACATTGATTGCAAGATATGAGACAAAAGTAAACGTTTAATCACACCTAAGTAGGAGTTCAACACTGTAGAGAATGACCCTTGAGATAGCCAAAATGATCAACTAAAAATAGTAACTTTTTACCATCGTGTATACAATTGAAAGTTTACATGAATGGAGGAAGAGGTAGGGTGAGGAAGGGGTTGAAAAGAGGATTAACATTTGCTATATACATGTACTAATTCCCCATAATGAATGAGATCATTATATACGGTACGCATTGTTATTAAAAATGGTATAAAATTACACCACTTTTACTATGGTAAAAAAATTGCCACTGAATTTGTGAGGAGAGTTTTATTTTTAGAACAATTTAATATTCACAGGATACTAATGAATCACACTTTAATTTAAAGATGACTATAAAGTATATAGGCTGCTGCTTTATCTTGCAAAGACAATGATTAAAAAGTAAGAAGTTCAAGTAAATAGTTGTTTATACAGACATTTTGATGGTAATGCAAATGTATTTTCTTTAAGAACTAAAAGTACAACTTTTTATCATATTTTGTAACACAGAATATAACACAGGACAAAATAAAAGTCTAAAGTCTAACTAATTAAAGAAGAGTTAACATTTCTATGAATTATAACTTTTCAGATACAATGGATATACTTCAAGATATTGTAAGTTTAAGGTATTAAACAATTTGAAGTTTGTCCAACAGAAGATAAAATTTTGCAAGAAGAGTACAATGGTCATTATGGACATTTATTATTTCTAGATATATTGAACTTATTCAAAAACTAATGTTCTACCTAGAGCAGACACCTCAGCAAACTAATCCCAGGGTAGATTATTGGGTTAGAACAATAAGCAATGAGATTAATGAAGTAAGGCAGTGTACTGGCTAAAACTGCAATAGAGAAATACTGTATAGCAAAATTGATCTATTTTAAAATAAAGAAATTTTTTAAAATGATTTTCTTTAATCTTAGTAGGTTGTCTTGAGATAATATCATTTTAAAAGCTGAACTGACCCATGATCCTTCAGAAAGGACTACTTACTGACCAAGATTAGCAATGACCTTTTACTTTTTTGTATAGTTACCTATTTTAAATATCCTCTGATAGATATTTCACTTTTTTCAACATTGACCAATGGGAGGCTAGTTGTTTATTTCTCTGTGAAAATAAACCTTAACTCAATATTGATTCAGAATTACAATTCTCATGTAAGACTAAACCATTTTCACTCCAAAATTCCAGTCAAGTGGGAAAAATATAATTTTATCCACCAAAAAAGTTGTTACTTTGTTAAGTTACTAGCAAAATTAACAATACACGTTTTTAAAATGTTATGCAAATTCTAGAGAGAAGGGATTTGCAAATAATCACGTAAGGATGGGATGAGGTGATCTCTATATTGCACATTTTATCAGAGAATGCCTTAATCAAACACTAATTATTCAACTAGTTGGAAAAAACAGACTCTTGGAAATAGTTGAAAATTTCATGTGCTCTTCTTCATGAAAAGAAACTTACTAACATGTAATGTACCCTGCTTTTATGTCAAGTAATGTGTGGGCTTCTTTTAGTTTGTCTACAAAATGTGGTTCAGCAGGCTTTCCAAAGCCTCTTTATTTATCCAGAGTGATGCAAGGTTAAACTGCTTTTTTAAAAGCACAAAAACATTAGTTAACTTTTTTTACTGTGTCAGCATTTACACTTAAGTTATACAAATTGGTAAAATTTATGGCACCTTAGAATGAATCATAGGAATGGAATGAAATGGTCGTAAGTCATCATCATATTATTCGTTAATGCACTAATGTTAAAAGCAATAGTAGCTTAAATAGGCGTGCTGTTGATGAGACTGAGAGTACTGATCATATTAAATGTTAGCCTTGAGTATTATTTCCTTTGTATTATGTACCACCAAATGAGAAACACTGGTGCTACAAAGGATGGTTAATTGTTGTCACCAGGAGAAGCACATGTGTATTTCAGGGCAGTTGTGTCCTTTGTGTTGACTTAGCTGCGTTTTTTCATGCGTTATTATTTTTACCTGAAGGATCATCAAAACTAAATATGGACATCAGAAGACCTTTTTTGAAAAAAGCAACAAGATGAACCTTATATTATGAAGAAAACAATAGGCAATTTGCTATCAATAATGAAATTGTCATTTCAACTGAAAATCAGCATTTTAGAAGACTTATATCTGCCACTTTGAGATAAAAAATTTATCACTATTTAAAGACATATTTAACAATATATGTAGACATTTAACAAGTAGAGTTGCAATGTAATGAACTGGGTCAACATCTGGAGCTACTGCATAATTCAGTGTGCTAGTATTTTATGATTGATGCATTCATGTTGTTGCAAGTTCATTTGTAACACATCTATTCAAATTTCAAGAAGGACCAATGAATTTAAAGTACTGTGCTAAGAAAAACTCATCACTATGGCTTCAAATTTCACATTGAAAGTTTTCTTCAAGAAACTACATTTTGTTGTATTTACTTACAGTCTTATAAATGAATGTGTTTTTAAAATACTACACATATTTCCAATTATTATACTATTTTTTTAGTATTTTAAACCAGTGCATACATGTTACAAAGTAATATATGCAAATGCAAATGTGAAAATCCAATTTTTTTCACATCAAATATCTCCTTGAAGAGATTTATCATAAATACAAAGAAATAAAAGAAGGAAATTTTTTCCATAAATATTTTGTTTTAAAAAAACAGCTATGTTTCACGTTACTTATACTAACAATTAAAATCTTTTTGCTCTCTTGAAATAGATTTAATATTTCTCAGTTTTTTCTAACATGTATCATTGGTACAGTATTTACAAACAGATTAAAAATAGGTTAGTCCTTCTCAAAACATTATAAGATTTTTATGGTTCATACATTGTGTCAACCTGAGAAATCTAGAACCTTAACTGAGTACCACATTTGTTGTGCATCCTAGTGTTTACAGGTCGTTCCTTTACCATTCTAGGATGTTGTTCATTATGTGTGTGTCAACTTTAGAAGTTTGTAACATCCTATGGGGAGCATAGAGAGATGGTGGGAGAGCTACACCCACCCTAGGGCGGGTATCCTGCATACAATATAAGGGAGAAGAGGCATGCTCTCCCATGTTTTGCTCTTGCTGCTTTTGCTGACTTCTGCTGCCTTGAATGGTTGCCCCCTCCCCATGCCTTGTAGCCAGTTGATTATGGACTGAATCCTCCACAAACTGTGAGCCAAATAAATTTTACCTCCTTTAACTTTGGATGTCAGGTATTTTGTCTCAGCAAGGAGAAAAAAGTAACTGAGCCAAAGATTAAAATGAATTAAAAGCTCTAATAATTTTGTACATTTTTAGTACCCCAAATGAAGGGCTCATTAATTTCAAAACCAGTCAATGTCTGCTATATTTTTTGTTCTAATTGAGTAATTCATATAACATGATTCACAATTTTCAGCTATGTATGGGAATAGTGGTTTCATTCATTCAGTTTTGGTTACTTTTTTCCATGAAAACTAAGTTGAAATGAAAATGCTTTTCTTACAAACATTATAACTTAGATATGAGTGAAGTAAATGCAAAAGTTCCAGAAGGAAATTTGTAAACATCAGACAGGATTGTCTCCACTGCAATAGCTTTAAGTTCTTACTCTATTATGGAAAAAGAAACTCAAACTAATAATCTTATGATACATTAAAACATATACCACGAAAGAAAAGTAAAGTAAAACTCAATACGACAGAAGCATGTGCACTGCCAGTATCCTTCATTTGTTTTCATGTTGTCAGGTGAATTTTTAAAGAAAATAATACACAAAATTTAAAAGTATGCATATTAATGTGGTACCTTCTAGTCTTTTCTTGCATACATGTTGTGCAATGCTTAAATCAAGTTAAACACTTCTATCTTCTCAAACATCATTTCTTTCATTTTAACTTCTTTTGTATTGATATGCTTTTGTGACACATAATAATTACACTAGCTTTGGAAGCTTGTACACATGATTATACTGCTTTGTTGTTATTGCTGTTTTGGTTTTCTTTGGTACCGGGATTCAAACTCATGACCTTGCACTTGCCACTGAGCTACTGAGCTAAATTCTCAGCCCGATATGGTTTTATTGTATATTGATCTTATTTAAGTTTCTTTTTACCCTTTCTTTACACTCCTTTTTCTCTCTTTCCATTAAACCCGTCCCAATATAAAAAAAAAAATCTGGCTCCCTGTTTTCCACCATCTTTATTTTATTTATATATAATTTGAGTTTCTCATATTAAAAATCTATGTGACATATAATCTTGTGTTTCATTTATTTCACTTAACATTATGTTTAAAGATTGTCCTATTTCTGTACTTTCAAACTCATTATTTTTTATGGTGAAATATTTCAAAGTCTTTTGTTCCAGGTTTGTGGTGGAAACGTATAGTAAATCATTTTTATCTGTATTTATCTTCCTGCTTCACACCACACTAGAGCTTGAAGTCAGAAAATAAGTCAACCTTGTAGAAGTACTGAATAAAATAGTGGATGTCAGATATAAATACAGGAAAGAGAGAGAGGGGACAAAATAAGATTGTTGAGGACTGGGAAAGATTTGGGGGTGGAGAAGGAAGGTAGAGAGGCCTTGAGAAAAAGAGTGGATGGACAGGGTTAGTGCAAAATGAATGAGTATATGAAATATCAGAGTGAACACTGATCTGTACAACTAACACAGGGCAATAAAATTGAATATTATACACATTCAGGCTATTAGACAAAAGAAATTTTTGGTATTAATTTTAAAATTAATGTGCTTTTAAAATCAATGTGTAAGGCATCACTATAAATTGGAGCCAATTAAATTTGTGCGTGTAAAGTTTTAGATAGTTTGAATTCAGTGGATTCGTTTGAGCAACTATGAAGGCCTTAAAAATGTATCTGTTGGTCCAGAATAAACTACTATGTTGACAGTCTCTAATAAATTCTGCTGTGTCCCCTCTGCTGGTAAACCTATGGAATAATTTCCTGAAGTCAAATATTTTATCTTGAAGCAACTGCCTGGCTAGCACAAAGTTCTGAATTTGATTCCTGGTACCAAAAAAAAATTGAATGAATGAATAAATAAATAAATACATAAATAAATAAAAAATACATGCAGTAAATAAAAATATTTTATTCAGACATTTCCTAAATTCATTTTACTTGATTTTTGTAGATTTTGTTATAGAATTCTTCAGTTAATATCATTTTTTCTTTATTTTTCTCTGTTTTTTGAACATAATTATAAAATCATTAGTCAATTTCAGTACCTGAATCATCAATGGGCTGTGTTAAAGTGAGGTGCCTACCTGCACCTGACCTCTCATTGTCTGCTTTCAGACAACATTTTATCCAATTATACATTTATTCCTTCAGCCACATTCATACATATATGCATTGTCAATCTATTATGGCTCTTCAGATTTTAATGATGAAAAGAAGACTTTTAAAATTTGAGATTTTAGAACAAATTTTTCAGATTATAGACTTATCATTGAAAGACCGGAATTTGAATGTCCATATTCTTTACAAGATGCTTAAACTTGTTTTTATTATTTTACAAGCATAATAAAATATTTGAACTATTTATAGTTTTTTGTGATAATTAGATGAAATCATACAAAATAATGAGGTAGCAGTGGGCATAAATCCACTGTTTAAAAAATGCCATTCACAAATATCATTAATCATTCACACCTTCCATTACAATAAAATTCTATGGAGATATTTTTAAGAATTGGAGTTTTGGAGTACTTACTGTGCTTATGTAATATGTGTAAGTGTATACAATTTTTTCTAATTGCTCTAGCTTAATACAAGTATTAATGTAAACTTACTTTATAAAAGACTTTACCCAGAAATTCAGTGTATATAATCTATAATTGTTATTTTAAGCTCTACTTCTTATAGAGGTAACAATGACTAAATTGTTTAAATCATTCATACTGTCCAAACAACTTCTATGATAATTTTGAAAACATTTGATTTTACTGAGAAATAGTCTAAAACTCAATAAATACTTGGGAATAATAAATAAAAGAAAGTAAAATACTATCCAAGCCAGAGAATCATTTTTGCTTACCTATATTTATATTGTGTATAAATACTTGTAAAAATGTGTTGAGTAAATGTTTGTAGCTTTAAGAGTGTTTCTTCTTTCTTCAAGTGCTTTTGTTGATATTTGTGAGAGTTTTTATAATACTTTTGATGATCTACACGTTGTGATGCAAATTTTCATTTCTTTCTCATTAGATATAGATGGCCTAAAGTTTTTCATTCTTTTTAAGGTTTCATACGACTTTTACATAGACCATTCTAGAACTGCATCTCCATATCAACTTCCCCTCTGTTTGCCAGCCGATCTTAATAACAGAGAAAAATGCTTTGCATTCTTGTGCGTAATTGGCAAGCAGAGCTCTTGTAGTAGAGAGTTCTTGGGCTTGAATAAAACTGGAGGTTTTATCAGCAGGATTAAAATAAAGTATATATTAGGCAAAAATAAATTAAGAATTATAATTAAATACATTCATGTTAATTAAGTTCTACTGATTCATGTTATTTACATTCTGCATCTTTTTTTTCTAAGAATTTTTCTGCCTGTTTGATGAAGGATTCTAAATGAGGACCAATATTGCAGAAAATAAAGAAAAGACAACAGAAGCTAGCATCTAATTTCAGCTCTGCCATATTCTCATTATCCTTAAATGATGAAGCTTTATTAAAAATATTTAATAATTGGCATTGAGTTATACTGTTTCAGAGTTAAAGTACTTAAGAAACTCAAGAACAGAAAATATATTAAAAGTGTATTTAAATGAATTGGGGATCTGATAGTTGACTTCATGTGTCAACTTAGTTCAGTTTTAGGGTGCTGAGATACTTGACCAAACTTTACTTTGAATGTGTCATGAGAGTGTTTTTGGATAACACTAACATTTGAGCAATAGCTGTGTAAAACTAACTGATCTCTCAAACATGGCTGGCCTCACCTCATCTACTGAAGGCTGGAATAGTACAGGAAGGCTGATCCACTCAGAGGAGAGAACAGCTACCTGACTGCTTTCAGGTGAAACATTTACACTTTTCTTTGTTCTCAAAGCAAAACATCAGTCCTTTGTGGATCCTGAGTCTCACGTCATTTAGATTGAAACCTGAACTATTGACTCTCTTGATTCTCTGACATTCAGATATACTCTTGAATTGCATCAACAGCACTCCCCCATTTTCAGCATGACAACTGCAGCTTTTCCAACTTACCATCCCCCAGTTGCCTGAACCAAATCTTTATAAATTAATCTCTTTACAATGCACACATTTTCCTGGAAAATCCTTATTAAACATGCAACCATGTCTAGATTTCTTTCATTTTGCCAGTTACATATCATAATTTTTATGTTACTTTTTTGACTATATTCTCTCCACATACATACACACACACACACACACACACATATATACACATATACATATTTGTATACATATACACATATATGTGCATGTTGGCTAAATGATTACATTATATGCTTTGTGTATATGAATGACTTTTAATATATGTAATTGTAAGTTTGTAAAACATCTTGGCATAAATCGTCAGGCAATTGATGTATTTTGAATAAAGTTAAGTAAATCATATGCATAAATTTTTCATGCAAAAATTGCCCTTTATTATATCTTTTTATTAAAAAGAGTGAGGGAGGCAGGGAGAAGAAAGAGAGAAAGAGAAAAAGGGGCAATGACAGATGAGACAAATAGGAAGCACAGAGGAAGAAATAAGAGAAGAAAAAAAATTAGTCTATTTTGAAAATTATTTCAGCCAGATCCAAATTTATTGTGGAGATAAGCAAACAGATGCTATTTAAGTAGCTTTCGCAAGATCATAAATCTTTTGTAAGTTGGAGCAGAGATCCACATTCAAATGACCTTCGGTAGCTCTATATGCTGATTACACAGTGCTACGCCCTGATTTACAAATTCAAGATCTCAGAGGGTTTCTATTTGCTTACTTGTTTTGTTTCTTTTTCAGTTATTTTTGCAGGATTTGGGGCCATGGGAACAGCTGCTATAGTGAGGCTCCACGCTTGCCAGTTCTCTGGGATGACTGGCCATGTAAATGATGGTTGATTATCCCATTGGCATAATTTTTTGCTTCTAACATCTCTGCCATATGGTCATGTTTTCCCATTGGAAAACTCTAACTAGTCTCTAATTTTTTTTTTTCCTCAACAGCAGATACAATGACTCTTGCTTCTTCAAACATATATTTTAGGCACAGGATAGTACTTCTAGGTCCAAATGTTTGGCAAACACTGAAGATTCAAGCCCTCCTTCTCCTGAACCTCCTATCGACCTGGTGTCTGTGATTCTTGATTACCTCTCCATTATTTCTGTGCCATAGATGTAGTAGAGTAGCTTTCAGTGATCTAACATGTATTATCTTACAATCCAGGATTTCAGAAATTTCAGAAAGTTGTGACTGTCCAACATCAAGAAATCAGCAGACCCACATTTCTCTGAAGAATAATTTGGGTTGTTATCTTTTCAGTTGTCCATATCCTGATCGCATGCCTTGCCCCTTCTGTCTTCAAAGTCAGCAACTATAAGTTAAGTCTTTCTCATGTCATATCATGGTGACACTCTGTTTCCCTTATCTTTCTCCTCTGGCTCTGATTTACCTGCCTCTTTCATTTATTTTTAAAGAAATCTGGGATTATCTGGGATCTACCAGTAGACCCCAGGATAATGTAGAGTGAGTTCCCGATTATTATATCAATTAATTTGCAAACTTAATTCCATCTGCAATTTTAATTCAGGCATTCTACATAATATAGCATGTTCACCAGTTCTGAGATTGGAGCATCTTTTTCCTTATTATTATTATTGTGATTAACCTTTCTCCTGGGAGATGTTGCCTTACATATACAATGTGTCTTGAGTGTCCAACTATAAACTTTCAGAGCATGATGTTCTGTTTTACTGATTTTTACACACTTGAACATAGCATCTCTCTTTAGCATGGTTTAAAGAGATGTGGTAAGGCATCAGTTTGACAAGCAGCAAACTTATACCAATTAATCATAACTGTCAACTTGACAGTAGTAACATATTGGTGGAGAGGTAATTGAATCACAGGGCACTGTACTCATCACTGGATCTGTCCGTTGATATTCAGAGCTGAATGTACTGTTATGGGGTGGAACCCATAGGAGGAAGCTGTTCACTGGGGTTGTGGCCTTGAAAGACCTATCTCTCACTGTCACTCTTCCCCTGTACTCTGTTTGCCGGCCACCATGAAGCTTGCAGCTTTTCTCCACCATGATTTTTTTTCATTACAAATAAATGAGAGGTGCAGGTACATCAGAGTTAGGATGCTATTCCTGCCCTGGAACCAACTCTTTAGAGACTATAGCCTCTTAAAAAAAATGAGCCTAAGAGACCACTTCCTCATTAAAGTTGTGTCAAATAATTTGTCCCACTAATAGAAAAGTAGGTTAGTACAGGAAATGACTATAAATAGGCATGAAAATTATTTTCAAAACTATGGAAATGTTTTAAAATGAGTAGCAATGGTGAAAGTTCTGTGAATACATGAAAAATAATGAGGTGTGCCTTCAAAACAGATTTTGTGGCATTTAAATTAACATCAATGACTTTGATCATTGAAAACGAAATATGGCAAAGGAAGTGTGACCTGGGTGCTCTCTGTGTACAGATGTAGTTTTATATAGGGTGGATAGATTGGACCTGACTAAGGAGATAGCTGATAACTTTGTGAAGGTTAATGACTTGTAGATATAAGAGAAATACACATTTCTGAAACAAAAGTCTATGAAATGTGTTGGGTTGAGAGGTAATTGGTAAATTACCTGAGTAAGTAAGTAAGTGTTACTGAACCAGGATGAGTATTGGGATGATGATAAGTTTGAGACAAAGAATGAATGACAGAATTGGCAATGTTTAGGAACCCATTTCAAGAAATATGACTCAACTTAAGTGATATAACCAAAACAGAACATTTTGAGCTTAACAGTGACCTAGTTTTACTTCCATTTTCAAAGGATCTTGTGGCTCTTTCCTGAATAATAATCTGACTAGGGCAAGAGCAGACACAAGAGAATTGGAAAATCAGACAAGAGCTTCTACAGAATGTCTGGTAGAACTAGAAAGGTAAAAGGGCATATGGGGAGATGTTATCTGAATTCCATCTGCATGCATTTGTATCTTACCTTAAGAAAGCATTTTCCTTAGTTTAATAGAAATAATGAGGTAGCGTTCTTTTCAGCTCAGAAATTGGATTAGGATTTTCAGTTTACTCGTGCTCTTCAGAACATTGAGATCTTTGTCATTGGGAAATTTCCTTACCTTGCATGCCTTTAACACATGCAACTTTGGGTCACATTTCACATCCAACTGATAACAAGGTAGGTGAACTACAATTATTATGGAACCTATTCTGCTGGGAGCCATTGAAGCTGGAAATTGACCTAGGGCATGACTCAGACATGATCCTACCACAAAAACAAAAAGCTCTAGGGTCAACCACATGAAGAAATTGCTACAGCCCAGAAAAACACCAAGCTCCTAGACAATCCACGCAATGAGTTGCTAGGCAGAGGGGCTGAAATTGACATTATCCTTCCCAGTATATAAATAAACATGCTGCACTGGTTGAGCAGTACCTATCCTCCCATCAGAAGGATAAGGGCTCCACCTGGCCCCAACTTTGTCTCCTCATTACTTTCTCAGCCTCTCGTGGTCCTTCACCCCAAGAACCTCAGAAGCCTCATGGGTCACGGCACTATTCTATTTTATTGATGCATATATTCATTTTTAAATGAATACCATCCTGACTTGACTACTATAGTTTTATGAAATGTTTGGAAATCAGTACTTGTCCTTTTAATTATTTTAGTTCATTAGCATTTGAGGGTATTATATAATCTTTACATTCCTTGGTGATTTTTATTTTATTTTTAAATTTACTTATTTATTTATTTATTTGGTTCTGGGTGGTTAAACTATGGATCTAGTATGTCGTATGCAATTTTTGTATCATCGAGCTACATCTGTAGCACCTTAGATTTATTTTTGAAAAAATATTTTGTTTTGAGTAGGTCCTATACAGTGCCGCAATTATTTCAGAATTACTTTGTCAATTTCCTCAAAAAGTCCTGCTTGAAATTTGCTTGAGAATAGGCTAAATCTATAGACCACTTTGAAGAGAATTGATATTTTAAAGTATTTTTGGTGATGTGATATAGAAACTCAGTGTATCTCAAAAGTATATTCGTATTTTCTTAAACTTGTCCTAGGAATGAGATGCAGTTTAAAATGTACAGTTTTATATGTATTTCGATAAATTGTAGTATTTTTTGATTCCAGTAGCATTTCACACAGTATTTAATGCTAATGTAAGTGGCTTCATCTTTTTTTCTCTATTTTAGTATCCTTAAAGCAATCATTATTTTACAGAAAAGGTGACTTTTAATACTGATAAAGTTACCTAAAGTCTTAATAGGTGTGTAGATTACTTTGATAGAATTTTTGCAGGTTTTTACAGAGTTTTCTGCATGAATAATTTTGTAATTATAAGTTTTTGAAAATACCATACCATTTCCCCAAACTCCTAAGCACTTTAAATATTTTGCAATGGTTAGGACAGTTAGTAAAACGTTAGAAAAAAAGTGATCTTTCATAGTATACAAATATCCATCCATTATTACATCAATCAGTGAAGATGGTTTCAAAATCTCAAAATACTACAGTGAGTGTTTCTCATTTGTCATTTCACATTCATTATTTTCATTCATGTATCTGGATGCTCTTTTATTAGATGCATTCACATTTGGTGTTGTGATATGCTTCGACGAATTAACACTTGTTATCAGGAGGGACTCACCCTCTTAATCACTTACAATGCTTTATTCTGAAGTTTATTACAATATTCCTATAGTACTTCTAGATTTTCCTTAAAAAATTTATATTTGCATGCTATACTTATATTTTTGTATTTTACTTAATTTTTCTTAAATATAGCATATATGTTGAAATTGCTTTTGCATCAGTTCAGTTTTGTTTAGAATTACCACAATTTGTATGTTTATATTCTATGCTCTTTTTACTACTTATTTTGCCTTTTACATTTTTATTGTTTTCTCATTGTTTATTTTTAAATCACTTTACTCCAGTCTGTGACTCTGATTACAAATATTTGAATTCCCTTAATATTAATGCATTCAACATTGGGACACATTTCATTGGCTCCCATTTCATAGAGACATATTCAATTTTGTGGTCTTTCATTTGCTTAATTTTTTGATAATTCATTGCTGTGCAGTTCAGTTCACTAATTTTTCTTCTGCTTCTAAACAGCTATTAATCTTCATAGGCATCTTTAATTTTAGATTTTATATTTTTCATCTCTGGGTATTCTCTTTTGGTCTGTTTAAATAAATTGCATTTATTTTTATTTTGTTCATATACTGAAATAGTCTACTTGTCTAGAAATATCCTGATTTACCTGCATCTTCTTATGTTGACTCTGAGATGCAGCTTATCTTTTTAGCTTCTCTATATATTATTCACATTAAAAAATACTTCTAATCAGTAATCTAGGGAAATCATAGAGTTCCCCTCGTTTATTGTGCTTCTCTCCAAGATGATTTTCATGCACCATTTGTTATCTACTGTCTAAAAAGTGTTGTTTTACTTATGTTTTCTACTTATTAGAGCAGGAGAGCAATTACCATTATATGCTATCTGTTATTACTAGATAATGAAATCTTTCCATTTTATTTTGTTGCAAATAATTGGTAGTATGACACTGATGTGTACTTTACTGTCTTCCTAATTCATACCAAATATCAACAAAATATATTTAATCTTGAAATTTAAAAAAATATTACACCAAAGGACAGATTTGAAAGGTTCTTGCCCTAGTATAAATTACTGTACGATTATGCAGACGGTGTAATATGGTGAAAGGGCAATGGGGGAACGCCTACACTGGTGACCACGCCCTCCTCCTTCCACTTGGGCCTAAGTTGTTACTTTCTCGTTTGCACACAAAGAAAATTCCAATCAGTTCCTTTAACGTCGTGAATGCCCGCCCCATCCGCCACTTCTGACCAGAGGCCATATAACTCTCTGCCTCTCTCTATCTGGTTAGAGGAGAAGGCCAAACCCCTGCTGGCTGTGGGTTGCTCTCCTCTCAGCGTCCTCAAATAAAAAGGCCACTTTCACCTTCTTTTTCTTTCTTCTTCTCTATTGTGCCAGAAAACTCTTGACAAGATTGTCATTCATCCCCTACAAAATATTCCTCCTTCCCACAAAAACATTCATCCTATTGTTCTTGAGATGCTTTAAAGCAGTTCTGGAAGTCCATTTTCATGATTTTTTTTTTTTGTTGTTGTTGTTATTTACCTTGACTGCCTTAATAGCTTCAATTATTTTGAAGTGTTTATTTTTAATGATCTTTTTCACATTAGGGAAGAGTCAGAAGTGACGTGGTGTCAGATAGGGTGATTAAGGTAGATGAAGACATACTGTAATTACTTTATTTGACACAATCTCTGTAAACACATGATCAGTGGGGGAATGTTCCAGATTATGATGAATCTTTAAATAAAAACATTATTACCTTAAAAATTTGACCTCAAGTAATTCCCCTTTAAACAATCTCCCTTACTTGGATCACTTACTTTTCTTGGCAGTTTGTCTTTTATAGTAATATTATTTTAATTTTAATTTTTATTAGGATGTGTTTACAGTACATAGTGATCATATTTGTCATGGGGAGTGGATATGTGGGCATAAGTCATCTTAATTACATTTTATCCCATTTCCATCCCCTCCCTCGCTTCTGCCTTCATCTTTTGTTCCCTTTCCTGTTTTCAAACGACCTATCCCCTATTGCCTATTACCTATCTTTTAGTTTGTTATTGCTTTATATTTTGGATATCTACTATAATAAAAATCATGTGAAACTTAAACTTGACTTATTTCACTTAATAATTTGTCAGAAAATACTTTTTTAGAAATTTTAAACATTCAACATATTTTTCTATCATCCCTTGTACATAATAATATATGTCTACTAGCATTACATAATACACAAAAATATACTTAAAGTGTTTACGCAAACTAGGTGTGGTGTTGTATGTCTGTAATCCCAGATACTGAAGAGGCTGAAGAAAGACTGAGTTTGGGACATCGACTTGGGCAACATAGCAAAAATGTAATACTGATATGCAGCAAAAGAAAACATTTTCAATTGAATATCAGCTGTCATCGATTTTAGTTTGATTTCTCCTACTAAAAAACTGGTTAGATTTTATATTTGTGCATCAAATATCTTGAGGTCTTCATGATATTCCTCTGAAAGAGGTTAATAAGATGTAACACTTGTGAGCACAAAGGGGACCTAAGATCAATCCAGCCTGTAAAATGAGGACAAAGAATTACTGTACTATTTTTAAACAAGAGCTTTAAAAGTAACATGTACTTGACGTGTCTTTCTCCTTTACTATCATTAGCTCATTATAGAAGTTGCTTTATTAGAGTGGACTCCCAAATGCAGATAAGATGGAATTGATTTCAGGTAAGCAAGATATGTATGCAATTCAAAGAGGGAATAAACTTCGTTTCGTAAGCCATTTTTGTCTGGCATTAATGCAATAGAATCAAATCTATCCTAAGTGACACAGTATGCAAATTTAATCAGCCTAATAACTTCTTCAATCTCAGAATCATCAACTATAAATCTTAAAGGCTCTCTACACATACCTTGACATATCTACGACATAAAATATTATTTGATAATTTGTTCATTTACAGATTCAAGAACAATTGTAAATTATGGACACTGCATACGTATGAAAAAAATCCTAGGCCATATTTGGTTCTTAATTTTAGCATTTTAACATATGCTGATAACTTTATGAGCACAGAAGTTTAATTTTAAAATATCTTGCATTTTAGTGTACTGTAATTTCCACCTAGTAAGTGCATTACATTTTTAAAGCCAATTTTTCCTCTGAAAATTCTTCCACCAAATACCTATCATTACTCAGGCATAAAATGCATGAAACACTCACATATCATTGCACCTACTTTGTTTACCTTTTTTATTTATGAAATTCTTCTGTGCCTCTCTGAAAACAGCAAATTGTATTTTAAAAGGATTATTCTGATGTTTTGTTCCTGTCTTATAGAGATTTTGAAACTTTTCCTTGTAAAATCAACTTGAATTTAATTGTTTTCTGAAAAGATATAAAATCTAATTCACTTGAACCCTCCAGTACAGTTTATAACCTACAACAAAAATATGCTTGGTTTTAAAAAATGCTTTTTTATTTTCTGTTTTATTCCCATCTTTTGTTTAAAGAGTGTGATGGTCCTTTCAGCTAACTCATTGTATTCCAAGCCATCACATTATCTAATTCTAACAGCAACAACAGTAGTAAAACTCCCTACAGGAATGAAAACGACTGACACAATAAAAGGATGAATAGAAGTCAGGGGTGGTACATTTATTTTATTGTCCCATTCTTTCTTTGTACCTTCATCATCTTTTATTGAACAATAATTTGTTTTTGACCAATCCATCTGAATCTAGAGAGAGAACATGTGTTTCCTTCCGTTTTTCTATTTCATCGCATTTCTTCAGGTGTATGTGTGTGTGCATTTCTGTGTGTATTTGTGTGTCTTCTGGCAAGTCACAGTGCAATAAAAAGGATTTGGGTTGTAATTGTGGTGTGGGCACAAATAAAAAGCTTTTTAAAACAATGTTCTTTGAGAATATCTTACAAAACAGTGGCAAATTTACCACAACATATCTCAGAGCACTTACCATGCAAATAAGCATTGTGACTTTGTACTGATGTTACATGAAGCAACATTTTCTTAAATCACTTGAGTTTCTTTTTTTTTTTTTTTTTCGGCACCGGGGATCGAACTCGCAGCCTCGCACCTGCCAGACAGGTGCTTAAGCTGCTGAGCCAAACTCCCGGCCCTGGTATTTTTGAGGCAGGGTCGCACTATGTAGCTCAGGCTGGCCTTGTGCTCACGTTGTGGCCCAAGCCGGCCTCCTCGAACTCACAACGTTCCGCCTACCTCAGTCTCCCGAGTGCTGGGATTAAAGGCGTGCGCCACCACGCCCGGCTAGAGTTTCATATCATTTGACTGACAGAAAATCTTTAGAATGTGAACTGCCTGAATGTTCCTTAACACTCACAGGACTCAAGCAATGACATGGTGTTTCTTAAAAGAGATAGTGCTTGTTTACCATTGAACAAAGTCAATCTCCTGCACCTAAGGGATATTCCTCTTTAAGAAATACGGCTCTGTCCAGACAGCTGTGACTGTAACTAACATTTGAAAGACTGGTAACGCTTACATAAAGGTTTATATATGAACTCTAACAAGTCATTCAAAAGTTATATCCTTGCAGTTTGACACTGATTAAAACGAATTGTTTCACCCACTCTTTTCACCCATTGAAAAGGAAAACATGAAAATGGCTACAAGGAATACTTACCTCCCTTAATGATGTTAATTTTATTTCAGAGTAAGTTCATATTTTCTTGTCTTATTTTAAAATACTGCAACTGCATCTACTGAGATGATCATGTGCTTTTTGTGTTTAACTTGCTGTATATGGCATATTACACTTGCTGATTTGTATATGTTGAAACATCCCTGTATTGTTGGAATCTTGCCTGGTCGTGCTAGATAATCTTCTTGAAGATGTGATGCATTTTGTTTGCCAGGACCTTATTGAGGAGTAGTGTATTCATGTTTCTTAGGGAGATTGGTATATAATTCCCTTTTTTAAGTTGGGTCTTTCTCTGGTTTTGATATCAGGGTAACACTTTCTTCCAGGAATGATTTCTGGAGTATTGCTTGTCTTTAAATTTCATTAAAGTGTTGCAGCAATAACAACATTAAATCTTCTCTAGATTTCTTATAGACTCCAACAGTGAATTCATCAGGATTTGGGCTTTTGTATAATGGTAAGATTTTTTATTACATCTTTAATTTCATTGACTGATAATGGGTTTTTAAAATGTTTATAACTTCTTGATTCAGTTTTGGCAATTTATATATATCCAGGAATCTGTCCATTTCTTCTATGTTTCCATCATAATAGAGAACAGGTTACTGAAGTAGGTAATGATGCTTTTCTGGATACAGTCCACCACCCAATCATAATAAAAATGGTCTACCATTCAATTATGATAGAAACTCTGCATAAAATTGAAATAGATGGCCTTTACCTCAATCTGATAAAGACCATATATGACAAACCAACAGCCTACATAAAAATAATTGGATAAAAACTGAAATCTTTCAATTTAAAATCAGGTACAGGACAAGGATGTCCACTAGCACTATTCCTATTCAATATTAGTCTGGAAATATTAGCCCAAGCAATTTGAAAAGAAAAGGAAAGAAAAGAAATAAGGATAGAAAAGGAAGAAGTTAAATTATCATTATTTGCAGATGACATTATAATCTACATAGAAGACCCCCAAAACCCCACCAAAACACTTCTATATTTAATCATCAAATTCAGTAGTATAGCTGGACACAAAAACAACACTCAAAGATCAGTAACATTCTTTTAAACAAACAAAAATAAGTCAGAGAGAAATTAACAAACCATGCCTTTCACAATAGCATTTAAAAATATGAAATACATAGGAATCAATATAGCAATGAAAGTTAAAGATATATACTGAAAACTACAGTACTTTGATAAAGGATATTGATGAAGATATTGGAAAATGGAAAAACATTCTCTGTTTAGGGATAGTAAGAAATAGCAGTGAAAATTGCTGTACTAGACTAATGCTACACCCATATCTATCATTGTGCACTAAACTAAAATTGAAATGGATCAAAGATCTGAATGTTAAAATAGAAACAATAACTGTAAACACCTTTTTCTGTCTTGAACACTTTTTACTCTGAGTGGAATTTCCCATTTAGGCAAAAATTCCCAGTCCAAGAATTTCAGTTCCCTGACTCAAGCAACTTAACCCTATACAGCCTGTTAACCTGTAACAGTAGTCAGTTACCAGTGTAACTGGAAATTGTCAGAAGGTGTCAGTGATTTAAGTTTCTTTTTATAGCTAGCTTTTTACTATGGCTTTTTCTTTCTTTCTTTCTTTCTTTCTTTCTTTCTTTCTTTCTTTTTTTTACATCTTTCAGTTATACTTTTCTGCTGGATGTTTAAGACCAAGTTAACGTGAGACCTATATTAATTAAAATTAATCTTTTGCTATCAAGTTCAGTTACATCACCTCAGGATTTATCTTCGAACCATGTATAGCACCTCTCAGTTCTTCTGTCAGTGTCTATTGTCTGGATGAGTCACAGCCATTCCTTGACCAAATTTCTTTTGCCTTTTTGGAAAGATTGGGAGACTTTTTTTTTTTTTGAGACTCTTGCAGCCCTGTGACAAAGAAACAGTCTGGAGCTTTCTAAGTGTTTCCTAAATAAGAACTCTATGATAGGGAATTCATTACATATTCAATGTTATTAAACTCATTTGTTTGTTTGTTTGTTTGTTATTTAAAACAATAAGAATGAATCCATTTCATAAATATCAATAATTTTAGCTAATAAATTTGCTTTTGCCTTCCAAATCAGGTTAGCATTTTTGTTTTAATAAATATGCTTTTCATGCAGTCAGGTAGATTTTGACAAGTTCAGTCAAGGGAAGTCATCAAAGCTGAACTCTTTGAAGTGTGTGTCCCTGTAAATAACTGATTTGTACAGTGTTCATATCTGAGGTTTTCCTTAGGTATAGTATATACCACTGATCTCCTTTTCCTGTGGTTTAACAATCTTGGCCAGGAGATCAGGGACTCTCTGAGTGATAAGATGTCACAACACAGGTTTCCTTTATCTTAGGTCCTCATTGACCTTGGAGGGCTGGAGGAAAAATTTTGGCTGTTCGCTTAGCCCATCAATCTTTGTAGTTTTTGTCTGCAAAACTCCATTGTTGAACATCCAGAACAGAGGGTTAATGACATTACACTGTAATGGGACCAACGAGCTTAATTACTAAAAGTTTTATCTGAATATCAAGCAACTTGAAATATAAAGTATAGCCAGAGAACTGTTATTTTTTACCAACCATGGATGTTCTAGTAGTTGAATTGCTGCAGAATGTTAACAGACAAGAGTTATACAGTTTTACAGAGAAAAATTGAAATCAAAATCTATTCAAAATATTTCAGCATAGCAATAATGATGACACTTTTGTAACACACTTAAATCTCCATTTTAAAATAGACCCTTTAGTCAATTATCTCCACCTAGTACATAAAAAGCTCTGACCTAACTTTTTGTCCTTTAATGGGATGTCCTTGAAGTGGGTGACAGTTTTTGGACTGTTCACCATCTAAACATCTCAAAGTAGAGTGGCACATACATAGCATACATATCGCAAGTTATGTTGTTAAAATTATTATTTGACTGGTGACCTCATGCTGGCTTGACATGAATCTCTTATTACAAGTATCTGGAGCACAAGAGAAAGACAGATACCTGAATCTGAAAGAAAAGATTTATCACCATAAAAAATTTCAGTTTTACATTATGAAAGGCATGTGCATCTGGAAGGCATGAATGCATTTGATACACCATGAGATTAGCAACAATCAATTTTTATAGACATATGAAAACTTTTGTTTCTTCATTTAGATTTTACTGAGCATCTCTTAATCAGAAAAACTTACTGTCTTCTTTTTAGAAAATTTAACTTTTTGACAATGACCAATGTGAACATACAACAATAATATATTTTAGAGTGTCTCTCATAAAGCTATGGAGATCACTGGGGCCTTCCATTAATTAACAAGAACTTGAGAATTATTTTTAGGCAGTTGCTTTTTTATATATCATCCTGCACAATGGTTTCTCCTCACCCTAAGGGATATTTGTTTAATTATTTCAACAATTTCTAATGGCTTATGAGATCCAGATCATAACACTTAACACATTATTTTTGAACAATGAGAAACTCTCAAGTCATAATGCATAAACAATGATATGTATTTTATTTATAAAACTGATTTTGCTGTTATTTTGACTAGCTGGCAAAATGAATGGGAGCCTAACTTTAATTTTGATGGCATTTATCTACAAGCTGAATTGAATTACAGACAAATGCTTTAAAACTCCAAAAATGCAAAAAGAAGAAAAATTTTTGAACTCAAATAAAATAGCTGTTTATCGTTGTATAGAGGCATACAGAGATAATATGCTTTTAAAATCAGAGTGCACTCAAATATATTTTTAGCCAAATTGAATTGTAAGAATTCTTACAATTTTAGAAGTTTGTAATTATAAATAGACTAATCAGAATTTTTTGGAGGTCAATTAGCAGACACCCGTTATAAGATGAATTTGGAAGGAATAAGAATCCTTTATCTATAATATTTTTGGTATTTTATTTTGTGTTAAGAATACTGGCAAGTTTTGCGTCCCTTTCTTTTATGTAGCTTTTAGCTGAGTTATCTCCATATACTTTCTCATATCCTCAGATACTATTTTTTCAAACAGTGTTCTTTCTGTAAGACTTAATATAAGTTGAGTTAATATATCACTTACATAGACTCCCTTTGCTAGTGTCTTTGACTTGTCTTTTGCATCCCAACCCTTGCTCCTGGGTTGCTATCACAATGCCCAAAGAGTTCCCTGCTAGTTGTAGATGATGCAGTCATTTTTAATGTAAATGCAATAACCTTGTGTGTTCAGACAGTGTGTGCCAATGTACTCTGGGCAGAGTGAGGTTCAAAAATGGCAAGCTGTGGTTGTCTGTTGGCTGGGGAACAAAGGTGTAGTTGCCACTGGGTGCCCCACGCCAGGATGCACAGTCCATGTTCCCCACTGTGGCTAACACAACACAAAGCTGGCATTTGGGTTTCTCCCACATCCCTTATCCTGGCCAGGCTCCAGGCTCAACTGCATAACCTTTTTTTCCCTTTTATTTATTATATTATATTATATTATATTATATTATATTATATTATATTTTATGTTTATTTATTTAGTTTTGGTCTTTTTGAGACAGGATCCCTCTATGCAGTTCAGGTTGGGCTTCAACTCACTTTGTAGGTCAGGCTGGCCTCAAATTCACAGCAATTCTCCTGCCTCAGTCTCCCAAGTGCTGATATTACAGGCATGCATCACTACCTTCAGCTAGTAGCATGACTATTTGCTTCCTACCTCCTGCTGCTGGCCCTCTTCCCTTCCCCACCCTGGGGTCTGTGAAAAGTAGGTGAAAGAAGTGTTTTGTCTCTGTTAAGTAAACATTTAGAAGTCTTTACAGGTCTAGATAGGTATGCAGTGGTATACTTTTATCCTAACCTTGTTCTACACTGCTTTCCTATCTTCTCCCAAGTATGTTAATTTACAGTTCATTTTTCTGGAAACAAACTCAAGAAATTTAGCAAGCTATGTAATCTGGACAGGCATCTCTCTAACTTTAAGCAAAGCTTTAAGCATTTCGATATACAAAGAAGGAACTTTAGATCCTGAATTCCCCATAGTTTTACTCCCAGTAATTACTCAACCTGCTCTGGACCTTATGTTGCAAGCACATCTGGAGTGTCTCCTCTTCTCTGTTTGCTGAAGTCCCCATGCTTAAGCCCCACATTGGGTGTCACCTTCTACAACCTGCACAGTAAGTGGTGTCCTGAGAAGGGGGCAATGGGAGATTAAGAAAAATCTAGACACATATAAAAAGAAAGCTGGGTCTGGGTGGGACTTGACCACTCAGGTCATGTGTGGCAGCAACAACCCAGTACAGTATGTATCCTTATTCATACACTGTAAAAAAAGCGGGGGGGGGGAGCATGCAAAAGGGCCAAAAGTTCAAGGTCTCAATGTTTTGCTGAGAATACTGAAAGTGAAACATTCTCAGTTTTCTGTGCAATACTTAACAAGGAGAAACATCAAGGCCACACACCTTCTTGATCGGCTTTGTTTCAGTCATAAGGAGTTTGCTGACTTCCAGCTCAGCAACAGCTCAGCTGCTCTCCACCAAAATATTCCATACACAAGTAAAAATTCACTAAGATGACTATGACATTTATGTATATCTAAAGTGTAACAATGAACCTAATTTAAAAATAAAATACTGCAACTATCTGGTTAATGGGCAAAGTATATCTTGCTAATGAACAAATGTGCCATTTTTTTTCTGTATGCAAAACTGGTATTTAATATTTTCTTATTATTCTCATTAGATAAACAAAAATCCTATTAGTATATTTTCTGTCGAAAAGATCCCTGGCTTATCACACAATGGAGATAAATAAGTTTCATTCTAATTCTCCTGAGCTAAGTGAGTAGAAACTTGTATTATTGTTCTTTTCAAACACAGTTCATTAAAGGGGCATACCCAAGTTAGAACAAAACTGTTTATTATTATCCTGATTACTATTATTTTAATTTATGCTATAAGGCAATGTAATATTTCTGATATTAACTTTGGAAATAAAATATGATGCAAAATGTTGTGTTTATTGTTGTTGTTCTTGGGGGGTATGCACGTGTGTGTGTGTGTGTGTGTGTGTGTGTGTGTGTTTGGATCTTTGCTAAGCCAGTGATTAATGGTTTTCTTGAAGTGAAGGTGACATCAAAGTTCATGTTCATTTCTCAAATTAATTTTTGTTCTGGTCATTGTTAAGCATTTCCTAGATTGCTTTCCTGCAACCACAAATATGATTTGCTTTTTGTTGTCATGTCATTTTCTTTTTTTTCTTTCATAAAGTCATCTATTATGCAGTTACTCCAGTCCAAATATTAGCAAAGGAAAATTTCTTAGAAGATTTCTGTGTCTAAAGACCTAGATTTTATTAAATTGCATTATTTTGATATCTGACTACCAACATTAATCCATTCTGCAATTTGTTTATCATTGTAAGATTTGAAAACTAAAATTTAAGATTCCAGTTTACATTAGGTATAAGTACTTTTTTAGATTTTTTTTTCTTTTTTGCTGCACTGGGTATCAAACTCACAACCTCGTGCCTGCCAGACAGGCGCTTAAGCCACTGAACAAAACTCCCAGCCCTACATTAGGTATAAGTACTAAATGAGTATATGGGAGAAAGGACTGGATAGTTTTCCTTTCCCCATTCTGGTGGTATATGAATTACTGTCACTCCTTGAATGAGTCAAACAGAAATTCAAGTTGTGTTCTATTTTAAAATATTCTTTATTCATCTCTTATTTATTTCTTTCTACACTTCTTTTGCTTTGTAGAACAGAAAATTTATTTCAGAAAATACCTTTCTAGTTGTATAGCAGACTTTGAGCCAATCAGTCTTCTTCATTGTTGATTTTCTAATCCAACATTATGGAATAAGAAAGTAGAACTGAGGAAAGTCATATGCATAGTTTAAACTTTCCAAATAAATTAGCATCAGAAGTTTCAAGTTGAAGATGTTTTTCCAGTTAATAATTTTATCCTTTAGCAAGAGAAAAAAATGTCATATGTATTTCTTCAGTCTCGTGTGACTCATTTGTTAAAAAATAAATCTGCAATGAAAATCTTCTTAGTCTGAAATTATTAAGCCAAATACAAGTCCGTCCATTTGACAGTTCTCCAGGGAAAACAAATCATTTGGTTTTTTGTGTGTATGAAAATATTAACTGCCTTAAACAAACCTAAAGAAAGATCAAAAAGTTTAATCTGTGAGAGAGACTTTGCCAGGAAGCAGTGCAATTTATGGATTCAAAAATCACACAATCATATACTGAATCATTTTATTTTCTTGTAGTCTTATTACATTTTACACTTAGATGACAAAGAGTTCTAAAGAGTCGAGTGGAATCAGAAAATATATGAAAGAAAAGAATCAAAAAATAGAAGGCTACCGGAAAACACTGAAGATTCAGTCAGGCCACATGTTTATGTTCAGTCTCTTCATTTTCATGCAGAAAAACTTTCTGTAGGTTGAGCTACTTTCATGAGGTCAAGCAGCAAATAGAAATGAAAGTCCTGCCAGAGACTATATTCTCACCTCCCTCTTTTAATGATAAATCATTCTGCTTTAGTACCAAACACACAATTTCAGATACAAAAGTAAAATATTTTTTCTAATTTAGTGGTACTAATTGTATAGAGACTTCTAAAGATAAAGAGAACCCAAAGACTGCAGAGTGTCTAAATATTGGTATACCTAAATGTCATCTAATAGGATATTATTATTCTTCGCATAGAACATAAACACTCTATCTTTTAGGCCCTTTTCCCCAAAGAATTGCAAGTGTGTCTTATTCTTGGGGAACACACTGTGCAGAGATGTTTACAGTCTTTGGGATAAGACCTCTATAGAATATTTAACTAAAAGTAAACCAAGAGTTGCAATAGAGATTTCTTCAGTTAGAAAACTATTCCATATCAAAAATAAATTTCATATTTACAAATAAGAAAACAATACACATATTTCAGACTAGAACACAAGGTCCCTAATAATCTAATCAGCACAGATTCCTGCACTGGCACTGACCTATCAATTTTATGTTTTCATGTCTTGATTAATGAAAATACAATTTGAAAACCAGAATAAATTTAATGTGTCTCAATAGTCAAGCAGATTTTAAGTTTTGTTAAAATAAATATATTTTAAAATTTTAATTGATGCTTCACAATTGTCAATATTTATGGGATACTGTGTGTCATACATTTCAGACTCCAGTTATTGGCCTATTAATCATTTCAAAAATTTACCATTTTTGTTTACTTTTTAACTTTTAAAATATATTTGCCAAATGTTGACTTACAGCCCAAAGTTATTCAAAAGATACATAGTGTGTTGTCTATTTCATTGTTTTACCAAATTTTCTTAGTGAATCAACCACTTAGGCAATAATTTAAAATAATATATACTTGCCATTGTACAAGAATTCATAGATCGTTACAAACTAGACATTAGAAATCTCTATTCTCAAAGTGCTTCTATGTTTATTCTTTTGCTTTATATAAGCAGAACATATGGAAAACTTAGGAGACAGATATTAAAATCTAAGCAACATTATATACAAGGAATAAATACAAAGAATCTCTACAACAACTAGTTAATTGCTACATGCATGAAAAGTCGTATACATATCTTTATGTATATGTATACTTACGTGTATGTGTATATGTATATAAGTGTGTGCATATGCAAGCATATATGTATATATGTGTTTATAAATACATGTGTATATGTATACAGTTGCTTATGTTCTTATCCAAATATAAGAGGTGTGTAGATAAAAGATATATGATATACATGGGGATGTGTCTGCGTGTGAATATGTATCAAAGGAAGGGCTTTATCAGAAAGATATAATGCTTTCAAAATACTAAAAGTCCAAAAAATACATATCCATAAAAATTGCTCTTAGGTTTTCTGATTTACTGGTATATTTCAGAGAACCATAGGTAATCATCTCAGCCACCTCCCTCACCAAATATCTAATTTGAAAATAAAACAGTTCCTGTTAAATCTCAAATCTGCTGAAACTCATCAAACTGAATCCTGAAGTCAGAATACCAATAAAATTTTTCTTTTTCTTCTCCTTTTCTATTTTTTTTATTTCAGAGAGAAAATATTTGAGTACCTGAGGGAAGACACTAAGTAATATTTCCTGATAACTCATGTATGGCCAGTTAATAATTGGCATTCCTTTCTACAGAGGGTCTCCTTACCCTTTCCTATTTCTTTAAGGTGTATCCATGTCCCTTAGATATAAGCCTTTGTTGCCAATTTTCCAGTCATGTTTTCTTTCTCCTACGCTGTCCATATAGATAAATGTCCAGCCACCTCACATTGATTGGAATATATCCATACCTGTTGCCATCATTTCTACCAGGAAATTTGATTGCCAGATATTGTACTTAAATTTCTACCCACTAGGCATTTTTCTACTATCCATAAAGATTACCTGTAAATTGGAACATATTTCTACAGCTGTCTAATTTTATATGGTGTCAGCACTTGCATTGAACTATTTTTAATCAGGAGTAGAAATTTTCCTCCTGAGAAGGGAGAAGAGATGGATTGACTGTAACAAATTCCTAATAGACCCAGGACTATGAACATTCTCCTATCTCAAATAGAATTTCCAATCATCTTGCTGTCCACATTCAGCAAATGTGGCAGATAAAGAAAGCAAGTAGTCCAGAGAACACTGTGTTGAAATGTTTGCATGAGTCAAACATAACATATACACTTAACACCTGTATCTTGTTGAGTAACTATGCAGCCTCCTTTAATGTTAAGGAAAGTTGGAAACAGTAGAGAAAATTCGTGATCAGAAGGAAATTTTGGTAAACAATTTTGGTGAACAATTCAGCAATCTTTTGTTAAACAAGGTACAAAGGTTAATTTCTGTCTCACAAATGGGCTTATTCACTCTCTCACTAAGGAATAAAAACAGCAGAGTTACGTAATCACTGAACTGAATGTGAAGTTCAGAATCTCAACAGAATAGAGTCCTTCCCTGGAAATTTGAATGTGTCATCTATGATTTAGTGACCAGTGAATATGTAATAAAGAAAATATAGGGAGGCTGTTGCAAGTTCAAGACAAACCTGGGCTACCCAGTGAGCTCAAGTCTAGCCTGAACTGCAAAGCAAGACATTGTCTCAAAAAGACAAAAGAAAAAAAAAAGAGAAAAGAAAACATAAAACCTCAGAAAACAGTCATTTTTTCTAAATTATAGGTGAATGAATACAGCTCTTTATTTAAAATACCTTTTTCAAAAAGCAAATAGAAGAAAATTACACAAAATGCAAATAAATTAGAGTATGAAGTAAAATTGAAGTTTATAGGAAAATTCATAGCTTTAATTCATATAAATATAAATACAAACATGAATAAAAACACATTAATTCACAATCATAAAATAATTAAAGAAATCAAAACTATCAGAAGAAAGTAGGAAACAAAGATATATTGGATAAAGACATTTACAGGTAATAATTATTTCAGTCATGATTTAAAAAGTAAAAAACTAAACAAAATACTAATCATTAATAAAAACCATAAACTAACATTTAATATAAAATGTTTTAAGATTGTATTGCACTTTAGAAATCAATTTGAAAACCCAAGCAATTTCTGAGAAATAACACTTAGTCAAAATTTTCGGTTTAGTTACAGAAAATTCATACATACACATATCTAGAAACAATGTCAAAGAACAATTTCTTGTTGAAATAAATCTCTATTTGCCTATTCTAACCTTCTGTGACTGGATAACACAAAATAATAAATGATAAAAGTAAAGTATCATAAACACTATAGGATCAATTTTTCCAATGAACATAAAATTAATGAAGCAAAATAAATGTTTTTATGCAAACAACATTCATGTATAAAATGTAGCAATCAATGCTAATAATAAAAAACTGATAAAATCAATGCAAAAAATACAAAAGCTACAGTGCAAAACTAAAATGTAGCACGACTTACCTTAATTTTTATAAATAATAATCAGAATAGCAAACAGTGAAAAATATACTTAATATTATTTGTCTCTTAAGCATAAGAAAGTAAAACTTGGCAACCAACAATAACATTTTTTAACAATATTGAAATGACTTGTACTTAAAAGACTCTGCCATTTATCATCACGTTTGGAAACATGGATAGTAAAAGTGCATGTTTTTCATAATCATCATGAGCACCAGGAATAAACCTGAATATATGATATTTTGACTTTTAAAGATAGGAAACTCAGTCTCACATCTAACTCCCCGACAGTGCTAAGTCTTCAGAAAGATGATCAAAAAGACTGTGTGAGCCAGAGATTTTATATCAAGTGAAATCTCCATGTGACAAGCCATTTTTAAAATAAAAGACCTTGGAAATATCGTTCTCATGAATTATTGCTAATGAAACTATTAGAGGGTAAATGAGTAATAATCAAACTATGAATGAGAAAATTTTAGCAAAAGTACTAGTAATAAGCAAAGCATGTATTTAAATGCAATAATAAACATTCACAGAAACTGACATATGTAAGGGTAATGAGATGCGATACAAATGTACTTTTCTTTAAAATAGAAAACTCATGTACCTGAAAAAAAGTTTGTATTTGAAGAGGACAATGAGGGTCTGTGGGAAGTAAAAGAGCTTACAAATTGCCATATCCATAACTAATCATACTCAAAAGTCTTAAGTAATCCCAGTTGACCATAAGCACAAATTTCCTGTTGAGTCCTATTTGCATCAAAATTAAGGACTTAAAATGGATTTCTAATTGATACATGTAAGCATCAAATTGTACCGAGAATACTGTGCAATGTTAACATAATGTTCCTATCAGGTTGAACATATTGGTGTCCTAAATTATTTTTCCTTTCTTTATAGTGAACGTTTCTAAAATTCTTCCTAGTTTTTGGTAATAGTGTATAGTATTTTAATCTGTGGTCATCCTAACATGCCACAGCACCCAAAAAAGTGTCTCACACTTATTATAATTTAGTGCCGACTGATAAATCTTCCGTTCTCAGCTTCAAACATTCTGTGACATCTGGAAACCATCATTCTCCTCTCAATGGCTATCGGATCAACCTTCTATTTTTTTTTTTTTTATTTTTATTTTTTATTTTTTTTTTTTTTTGCGGCACCGGGGATTGAACTCACAACCTCACGCCTGCCAGGGCAGGCACTTAAGGCACTGAGCCAAACTCCAAGCCCAGGTTTTTCAAGGCAGGGTCGCACTGTGTAGCTCAGGCCGGCCTTGCGCTCGCGTTGTAGCCCAAGCCGGCCTCGAACTCACAACGCTCCGCCTACCTCAGCCTCCCGAGTGGGATCAACCTTTTAAAATTCCATCTATGAGAAAGATAGATTTTAGACACCGTCTGATGTTGAAGCAGTTTGTTCTAACAGCAGTTTTACAAGCACAAGAGTGGGATCAGACAGATGGTCCAGGCCAGACTCCATCAGGAGGTCAGGTGAGCAAATATCTGGAAAGGTCTCTATCTAAACACCTTCTCAACGTTTGGGTGAATCCTTTTCCTTCTTTTATGTCTTATTCAGTCCACATCCATTACCAAAGTTTTCTTTCATAAAGAGATTTTAAGGCTTATGAAACTTGCATCTGTGCTAAAGTAGTATTTCCTAGGGTGGTCAAAGTTTTTAGGTCTTTTTTCCTGAGACATGGTAATCTCAAGGCCAAGACTGGAAACTAAGTGACATAGAGTGTATGATCTAAGTGAGATCTAAGTGGATTTTTGGCTACCATTAAGAATTCAACCCTGATGTGCCTCCTAAAGTACACTGCAACCTCAAAAAAAATTAGGCTGAAATTAGAACTTATACTATCAATGGTCCTGTGCTTACAATGATTCACCTTACTATTTCTCATCTTTGCAATATTATAATAACTATATGAATACAATAAAAACCATGCTTTTTAATTTTAATATTTTAGGGTGTTTATATTCAGCATGATAGTGTGTGTCTATCTCCCACCCTTCAGCCAACACAGCTCCCAGCCACACACACACCATTATGATTATAAACAGCTCATGCTCTAGAGTACTGAGTTGTTTAGCAATCATGTTCAGCAAGTTAGGCATATTTAATATGTTTTCCACTTACACGACTTTAAATATGTGTTTGGTGCACTGAATGTAGTCAGTGGAAGAGCATTCCAGGCAAAATTTTAAATATTGAATTAAAGCAGAGGTAAAAGAAACTAAGGTAAACAATACGCTTTTGAAATATTGAGTGTGGTTTAAAAATTCTTAAAGTAGTATAAGGAGATGAAAATTCTGGTTTAATTTGGGTTTTATATACATTGAATCATCACACTATACCTCATAAATAGATACAAAAACAACAATAGTTAGCCAAAAATTAAAAATGAGTAGCAGAACAAATGTAGAAGAATAAAAAGAACATAAAATTAATTGCACTTTCACTTATGCTGGAAATAAATAGTCTAATTGCAGAGGGAACAATGGAGGAGGGGAAAAACCATACAAGCTCAAGTGCAAACCTTCATGACCTTTGATGACACAGAAAAGACTGGAGAAAATATGACATTCTGCATTATTCTTTTTAAGAAGTGAACAATATTAAGCAGAATTTAAAGAGTAGAGTACCCAGGAGGTGGAAAGTCCAGGAAAGCTAGTGAGTACAATCCTCTGCTGATGCAAAGTCAGTTTTGAGGCAAGTGAGACATTTTTTGAGACATCTGACTCTTTGGGGTAAGTGATCTATATTTTTGCACTAACAATGATGAGGTTTCTAAGCCATTTAAAATTGGATAATATCTCAAACATCATGAAACTTTTATCAATGAGCTCATTTGATAGATTGATAGGTTTATAACCACTAGGGATCTCTCTCTCTCTCTCTCTCTCTCTCTCTCTCTCTCTCTCTCTCTCTCTCCATTTCTCCATGTATGTGTCTGTCCATGTTTCTTAATGTATTTATCCTGGTATACCAGATTGCTTGAGATTTGATTTATAAAGAACAGAAACTTGTATCTCGAAGCTCTGCAATCTGAGAAGACCATGATCAAGTCATTGCCAGGGGCAGGTGCAGCTGTTTGGTGAGAGCTGTGGTGCCTTGAAGAAAGGAATCTTGTGTCTTTAATGGCGAGAAGTAGAAGGACAAGTTCAACTGAACACTACGTGAAGCCTCATTTTTAAGGAACTTGATATCATGCATGAAGAAGGAGCTCTCATGAAATTATCAAGTGTTAAAAGCTCCCTGTTTTAATCCTGTCATATTGTTAGTATCTAGATTTTGGAAGAGAAATAATAAAGTCATAAAGTATACACTTACATACACATGTGTATGTTATGCATATAACTATACCTAAATACATCATGCACATGGGAAATATTAAAGAGTGCTCACATATAAAAAAGAGATACAGCTTTGGACACTATATACAAAATTATATTTCTCTGTATATGGTTTATGCATATCCTGTAATAAATTTAATATTGGTTTCCAATTTAATACTGATTGACACAAGATGGAATCCAGAACTCACCTTATCTGTGTAAGTGTAGTAAGTGACCATGTACTTTAGCACCTCAGCTTCATTCCTATGGATGGGTACTGACAATACCAGTAAGAAGGATAATCACTTCTTTGTGCATATTGACTGAAGGCCCATAAATAAAACCATTGATAAAGATGTTTAAAATATAGCTGGTGTTCACTATTTGTTTTCAGGCTTAGAGCACCTATGGCTTGATGTCAATAGCTCTAAACTGCTGCTTTAATATTATCTCAGCTTCTGTTATAGTTTAGGTTGAAAATCTCATGTGTTCAGATGAGGGGATTTTAGAAAGTCAATCATGGTGGTGCTCTGCTCATTCACGAATTAAGCCGCTGGTGAGTTCATAACTGAACACGCTACTACGAGTGGGTCTAGTAGGAGGAAGTGGGTGGCAAGGAAGATGTGTTCTTACTCTGGCACTCTTTCTGTCTCTGGTTCCTTGCTCTCCTCCACCACATCGTTCCATGGCTGAAGTCAGTTAAGGATAGGTTGAAACCTCTGAAACCTTAACCTAAAATAAACCTTTTCCCATTTAAGTATTGTATGTTGATTCCTCAGTTCCAGCATTGAAAAAGTGACTGATGCAGCTTCTTTTCATTATAGCAACACTAATTTCCTTGACCTGTCTTCTATAATCTAAGATTTTCTGCTATTTAGTGGCAACTAACCAAATAATAATTCATCAGACTAATATGTGACAGTGGAAACTGTCACATCATGTCCTTTTTTATGCCCACTTCCCATAGAAAGCATTGCTTTCATTGCACTGTGTTCAACCAGGTGTAGAAATGCAAGTAATTAGTTTAGCAACTTTGGCCTTGCTTCTTCATTTTGTCACATTTTTTTCTTCTAATCCATTGACCCAGTGGCCACTGTCAGGTTAGAGTATCTAAGAAGTTCTCTATCATGAAATGACTTCCTAGAATCCAAAACTAAAATGCTATCAGTGGGGTTGATTATGAAAACTTTACATTTTTGACTGTATACAATCAACATTCCTTCTCCAAACCAAACATATCTTAATTGCCTTAGAATACGTATTAGCGAAACAAGGCATAGAAAAAGAAAACTAGTGCAATCTCAACTGAATGATACAGTTAATGAATTTGAATATTGAACCAATTTTATCTATACTAATGATTTGATCTACATTATCTGGAAACAATAATGTACAATAATGTTTAATGGAGAAAGGATATTGTGAAACTCTTAGCAATAGACACCAATATGAATTAACGAGATTTCATACCTCAATAGTTATAATTCAGTAGTTTTCTGCATTACTTGTGATTCTCTAGAAAAAATATAATCAATCATATATGGAAAAATAGAGGATAGAGAGATATAGTAAATAATAGATTAGGAAGATAGGTAGATAGATAGACAGATCGACAGACAGATAGATGAAGAAAACGAGATTTTTTTTCATCAGGAAATGGCTTGTACCATTATAGATGTTAAGGAACCACACAATCCACTAGTATCTGAAAGCTGTTGTCCCAGGAAAGCCAAAGGTGTAAATTCTATCCTGAGTCTAAATACTTGAGAAACAGAGCTGAAGGAAAACATTTTCTCATCTCATGCAGTCAGGGTTAGAGAGAGAATTCTACTTTTTTCCTCTCTTCTTGGCCCCTCTTTGATCCTCAAAGGGTTGGATCAAGTTCACTTGGCTAGGAAGTAGCTGAAAGCCTCCCTCTGCTTTACCTCATCCATCTCTTAAAATGTTAATTTATTTCAAAAACACATTCAGAAATAATGTTTAACTATATAATTGGGCAATCATGACCCAATCAATTTGACACATAACAGTAACCATCTTATTCTTTTTCTAAGACTATGAAATAATTGGAGATTGCATACCGATAAAAAGAATATTTCTATATATTAACTAAAAGCAAGAAATCAATATTCAGCAGTTTTGGAAAGTTAATGATGTCTCTGAACTTCGAGCTTTCTATATATTCCTTACATTAGATTCACCCTCCAACCTATGTCAAGTATAAATTTTGGACTAGAAGTAAGTATCCTAAAAACTGTTGGAAGGCACTATAAAGGAAATAAAAGCAGGCAAAAAACTGGAGGTGAAACAATCCTTAAATGAGGGAAAGGTAGGGGGTCAGATATATACTGTTATTGATTTGCCCTTGAAGAAATTCTGCTGATACAAAGCTAATGAGAAAGAAGAGCTCGGGTAGAAGAAATGAATTTAATAAGCTGAAGAATGAAAGGTCAGAATTACCACATGGTGGGATGTCAAGAGAACATGAAAACTATTTTTTTAATGTATGGAAAATTATTTTTTTAATGTGTGTAAGGGAAGACGGCACACATTTTTACTCCCAGCACTCAGGAGGCTGAGGGAAGAGAATTACTGTGGGTTGATGGCCAATCTGGACTACATTATGAAATCTTGTCTGAAAAAACAAAGCAAAACAAAAACATATATAAATTAAACACATATAAAATGATAGTTTTAAGCCTGAAATGTGTAATACTTGAAGCCAAAATGTCAATGAATCAGTTTAAAACAGAATTGAACACTTCAAGAAAAAGATTTGGGAATTCAATGACAGATGAATAGAAATATATTCAAATGCTTAAAAATTTATAGGTTGAAGCCAGGTATGGTGTAATCCTAGCACTTGGGAGGCTGAGGCAGGAGAATCTTTGTAATTTCAAGACCAGTATGGGCTACAAAGTGAGCTCAAGTCTAGTCTGAACTACATAATGAGACTCTGTCTCAAAAAGACAAAAAAAAATTATAGGTTGAAAAGTAAAGAGAGCTGTAATAAATTGTGGCACTGTATTAAGAGAATTAACACATGTCTAAATGTAATACTAGCTCACTAGTAGAAGGAATATTAGAAGATGATTGTTATGGTTGATACAGTGTGTCAACTTGAACAGTTTAGAAATTTAACTAAGAGACTCAGCAGGGAACCAAGAGCCTTACTTTGTAAATATATTCAATCTGTGTGACAGGAGGGCACAGAGAGGTAGTGAGTGCTACACCCACTCAGGATTGGGGGGAGGCCTGTGTATGATATAAGAGAGGAAAAGAGATTTGCTATTTCTCCCATTTGCTCATGCTGCTTTTTCTAGCTGCTGCCTTCAAGTGTTGCCCCTCAGCCTTGGATCCAGCTGATTATGGATGGAAACCTCCATAAACAGTGAGCTAAATAGATACTTCGTTCCTTAATTTTGGGTGTTGGGTATTTGTCCCAGCAAGGAGAGAAAAGTAACCTAGACAATGATATTTAAGAAATACCTGCTAATAATTTTGCTAATTCATAAAAACACTAAATTCAAAGTTCCAAGGACCTCAGCAAACTCACAGGATTAATATAATGCAATACATAGCTAGATACCAGAAATGCTGAAATACAACATGAAGATACAATCTTTAAATCAGTCAGATCAAAGTTACATTTTAATGATAAATTATTGTCTACATTGTCACCAGAAAACAAAGAAAACTATATTTGGTTTTACAGATCATACTATTACACAAATTATAAAAATTCAGATGCATTTTTGCCCTCTTTTAGTCTTCTCTTTTAACTCACCAAAGAATGCCTTGTAATTTTCCCTTTATGAAGTATAAATAAGTAAATACAAAACACTAAAAGGTTTTTAAAAGTATTTGCACACAGGACTTAAATTCTTACTATTTTTTCAAATATTAACATTTGTCAAAACCCAGCATTACTCTCTGGGTTAGCTATATGCCACAATAGATGACTCAGTAGCATGACAGAGAATATCAACCAGCATGTGTGAGTGAAGTCATCTCATACAATGCAGTCCCTAGTTGACCTGAAATAGGAGTTAAAGATCTACACAGTTGACACAAAGAATCAAATGCTAATGTAAAATGATTAGATTCCTAAGCTAAATTAGGACTGGTCACCATGGCAGTATTTGCAAATGCATTGAAAAATAATTACAAAATATCAAAAAATAAATGAATAAAGCCAAAATCAGTATTATGGAGTGTGCAAAATTCTGGAGAAAACTATTACATTATGCTAGAAATACAGTGCCCTGTGTCACCTAGAAGTGAAAAAATGTGGAAAAGTCTAGCCCTGTTTATTACCTTTTGCATTACTAGGACAAAATATTGATAACTGCAACTAAAAGGAGGAGATGATTTATTCTGGTTATGGTTTCAGGGGATTCAGTTCACGGTCTGCTGACTCCAAAGCCAGAAAATCATGGTGGAAAGTCTTGGCAGAAGAATGCAGCTCACCTTATAGGCTGAGAAATAGAGAAAGGGAGGACTGCAAGAGAGGAAGTGGCCAAGGACCAAATATATTATCCAAGATCACTCCATAACCCACTCAGGCACTCTAAGAAGTAAGTTTTACTCATTACCAGGATGTCTCAGAAGCAAGTCAAATTGGCAATTCCATTTAACTCTCACTCTATCAGACATTTTGAAGACGAGATATATAATTCACATACTTACAAATGTTGGTAAGTTGATTTCCAAATTGAATTTGAAAGTGTCGGAAGCAGGATTCGCTGGATTAGAAAGTAAAATGGATTTTACTTGCTGTCTTTCCAACATTTCTGCTTCCTGTCTTAGACATTTCAAAGTTCAAGAGTATTATTAAAATTTCAAAAGTCACAATTCTTTTTCATACAGAATAATAGCTCTTTGCAATTTTGACTCCTTTGATATATAAGGTTTGCATTCATCAAATTAATAGTTTTTCTAATAAATCTCTTTTGTGTCACCAAGGCCATGTCACGTATAGCATTAAATATTTTGAGCACTTAACAAATCCTCTTTCCACATTCTTAACTTGACCTTTGGTAGTAGGTGTTTATGTTTTCATTTTGAAATGCTTATAACAATTTTAATGTTAATTTTACTAATTGATGAAGAGGGACCTTCTGTTACTTGAAATATTTTTTCCTTCTGGAAAGAAGATATCAAAAAATCATTATCAATATGTTGATTGGGCTCATTGCTATCTGAATGTCATGTTTTAAAAATACTACTCATTAGTATAATAGTCCCATTGCATTTTTCAAAAGATTCTACTGGAAGTATTGGCATAAGTATATGAAATATACAAAGTATTTAAAGTACTTTAAATTAATTATACTGGAAAACTACTTTTTGCCAATTTCCCCATATCTAACATACTCATCTCCAAATGCAAAACTTCATAGATATTTAAATAATTTTATTATAGATATTTTTAAAAACTATTATGGCATTAAATGATTTCAGGAGGATTATGACATTACAAAAACAGAAGCATGGGTCGGGGGATAAAGCTTAGTGGCACAGCTCCTACCTGGCAAGTACAAGGTCCTGAGTTCAACTCCTAGTACCCACAAAAAAATTAGAAATATGAATGACCAGCAAAATATTGGAGCCAAATACAGATTGGCATAGGTAGGAAAATATAAAGGAGGAAAATCTCTAAGTGCAACTGTAGGGTTTTTTTAACCAATTGAGAAAGCAGTGTCATTTCTACAATAAATCTTTAACCCAAATCGTGCTGGAGGTACTTTGAAAATAAGGCACAAATAAAGGCGTGCATGCACACACTCACAGACACACATTGATTTTTGTTCATTTGAAACATAGAGCTTAGTCCTCTGTGTAAACCACCAAAGTGTATAGCAGGATTCAAGAAGCTAAACGGAATATTAAAGAAATAGTTTTCTGGAAACTGACTGCCTATTGAGTGAGTTGCTAAGGCATATTTGCCTTGAAGATTCCATTATTGAATTTTTAAAATCCAACATGATAAAACACAGATGCTTTTTTACCTTTTGGTAATTGAGATTGTTTGTTAGGCTTCCCTAAATTATATCGGAGACAATAAAAATTGATTTTAAGTAAAGTCATTATCCATTTAAATGAGAGTTACATAGCTGAAGCATTAAGATATTTGCAAGAGAAAGCAATTTTCAGAAAAGATTCATTTTAACTAAATAAAGCTAAAGTAGAAATTGCATTCAGCCTCACAACTATAATACGTTAACATTTCTCTAAAGATAAGGACCTTTCAAAGCCATATGGAACTCTGTCTTTTCTGTAATTATTTTTGCTAATTATGGAGTATTTATTAAAATAGCTACACATACATGACTCTTAAAAATTGTAATAAAATAAAATAATGTATATTTGCCCATCCATGTAAGAAGTAGTGCAGTAAATATGCCAAAAGAATTAAACATTAAACTGATCTAAATGCAAAACATAAAGAAACATTAGATTCTACACAAATAGGTAATATTAAATACTCATGGAACACGTCATTTCAAATGTTGCAAAGCTTTTCCAGAGTACTGCAGGTTGTATTCCTGAACTTAAACTTTGGAAATTGCACTCTTTTAAAAGACTGCAAGCAAACATGCTCGCTTTGAGCAAAGTTTTCAGTAGAGAGAAAATAGGTGCTACATCCATAGATAGGTAGGTAATGACAGACAGGCAGGCTGACTGACCTTCCAAGGAAAATATCTTTTAAATTTAGCTTGGCAGTTAAGTACAATTGTACAGTTGATTGGTTTGGCCTAGGGGATTATTAAAACACATATCGCTGTCAATGGTGGTGGAAGACCTTGTTATTGTGTATATACAACATGTCTTTCACATTCTTGCATGCTGAAGTAGGGTTTGCTCAGAGGGCGTGGGTCACTGGGGGTGTCCCTTGGAAAGGTATATTTTCATCCTGCCTCTTCCCACATCTCTCTGTTACCTGACCTCCACCCAATGAATAGTTTAAATCCACCACACCATTTCGAGTTGCTCTTTCTGCCATTGAGGCAGTTGACCATGGGATCAAATGAAACTGTGAGATGGTATAAACCTCATCTCTTTTAAATTGCCTTTCGGATACTTTGCCTCCTCAGTGTGAAAGGTGACTAAAGCAGAAAATGGTCATTAGAGGGTAGTTGTTGTTGTGACTGTACCTGACCGTATGGCTCAGAAGCCTTTGGAACTGGTGTGCACCAAGAGTTTGAAAAGATTTGGAGAAATGAACTAGGCAAGCTTGGAATGATGTGAGAAGTTCTATGCGTGCACCTGTATCATGATGGCACTCAACTCATGAGTGGATTCAGCAAGTGGTGCGCCCAGAGCTGACTTCTGGTGAGGAACTGGGAGGAAGATGTACATTTCTAGGTCATGCTCCCTCCCTGCTTCCTCCCCTCTCTCTCTGCTTCCTGGTTATGATGATACTCTTCCAGATGCTTCTACCATGCCCTTCCTGCGTGGACTCAAAAGACTATAGATTTAATTCTCTGAGAAACATGAGCAAAGTAAATCTCTCCTCCTTTAAGTTGTGCTCATCATGTACTATGAATTGGAAAGAGGAATGTAGCTAAGACAATGATTGATTTCATTATAATGCTAAATAACCTGTTCATTTTCAAAGGTCTTATCTACAATAGTAAGCTTGCTCAAATCTTGTAGATTCTTTGTGTTAGCTTTTAATGTTGTTGTACGAGTTTGAAATATAAACAAGCTGTACATAAAGATAATTTAAGATCAATAATAATATAATAAACATTGTGTTTCAATTTATTAACTTTTTTTTTAAATCTATTTTCCTTTGAGTTTTGCTTTCCTTTAGCCAGATACTTTGCCAGAAATTAAACAGTTTCATCGAAGACATGGCTCAACTCTGGAGACCTTTGAGAGATGAGAGAATTATTAGATGGCAAGCATGCGACTAGAAAGAAAATATGAGGTCCAAGAAAAACCCACAGAGATTCATGAAAATGGTCTATTTTTCAGAAATTTAATTTTCTTAAAACAGTCTCAGCACTTGATCTAAATTCTTGAAGTCAGGTACTAAAACATAACTAGAATCAGTAAAATCTTTCTTGACCCTATATTTAGGTCCTCTTCTTCTTTAATTACATTTTCTTCCTTAAGCTTTTTGTCTCCTCCTTTTTCCACTCATCAGTGAACTCATTGAATTGAGTTAAGCGTCTATTCAATCTTTAAGCAATTCTTGCATGCATGAAACTTTTATGCCTATGAATTCACTTAGGAGTCACATTTTGATGTAGTTTAAGACTCATATTTTACCAGACATCTTGAAAGAGTTTTGAGTCCCTGTGCTGTTTTTCAGTGGATCATTCTAAAGATGATACAGTACTCATTAATGCCATAACAGCAAAAGAAAAGCTAGAAAGTTTTCATATTTTCATAATCTTTTCTTAAATTAGCCAAATAATATTTCCAAAGGGAAAAGTATTGTGATTGGATATGCAAAGATTCTTATTTTAGCTTAAACTCCTTGAAGTGGCTTTAGTTGCATACATATCTTTAAAATTTTAAGAAGAATATGTTTAAAAATACGCTGTTTATCGACCTACTTCTTGAAGATCCTCATGTAATTATTATTTCAGGATTTAAATTGAATGGAGCCATTTCACAGGTATAAAAAGTTTGCCAACAGGAACCTGTAATACCACATCTCCTATGAAAGGCAGATGATTATGATTATCTGACATGCTACGCTATACCAAGACCTTCAGTAATTGTTTTAGGCCAGTGTTTATTTTTTCATATGACTCAAAAAGCCTAAACTTACTGTAAATTAATAGTGGGATATCATAATTAGGTATCTGTTAACATAGTTAAGAGAAAAACTAAAATATTTTTAATAAAAATCTATATGAAATTACACATTACTGGTGGTTAGAAAATGGAAGATAAGCAAAAATGG
Source organism: Dasyprocta punctata (assembly GCA_004363535.1). Taxonomy (NCBI): domain Eukaryota; kingdom Metazoa; phylum Chordata; class Mammalia; order Rodentia; family Dasyproctidae; genus Dasyprocta; species Dasyprocta punctata. The sequence goes on along the minus strand of RJWM01007708.1, from coordinate 19,917 downwards.
CTTATTACTATAGACTTTCTCTGTGTGGAATTTAGTTTTCACTTCTATAAAATAAGTGGCTAATTTTGAAAATGTACAATTGTAGTCAAGTACAATTCTGGCATCTCAAAATTTCCAGAAGTTATACAATCACTATTATGAAACATCTAAAGGCAGGTTAAAAATCAGCGTCTTTTGATCATTGATCTTTTCCATGAAAGCAATAAAGTTCATTATTGTGCTGAAATATTCATATATCCAAAAATGAAAATAATTATTGTTAACTGGTCCAAAAGGAATTTTCAGATTATTTTATCAAACCACAAGGAAACCTTCTGTCATCACTGACAAAGGCAGTTCAACTATAGTTGTGAATACATCAAATCTGAAACTATGTGTCAACCATTTTAGTTTGTATTTTCACAGACAAGACACTCAGATTTTTGTGGCTGTTGTTATGCTTTTGTTTTTTGTTTTCAATTCAATCTGAAGTGCATCGGCATGCTAATTCAATTATTGGGTTTGTTCCTTCAGGGAACTCCCTCGGGATGAAGATCAATGAATGGATGGGCTCAGTGGGGATGGATGAAACCACAGTTTTAATTTAATGCAGTCGAAACTATAAAGAAATCTTTAGAAACAAGAGTAAGCATGCTTTTGAAGACATACCCAGTGAAAAATAACAGGCCTCGTAGAATCAAGTTCAAAGCTAGTAGAGTGGAATTGAAGACTATTCTCAGAATTGAAATGTGAGATAAAACTTAAATAAAATAAAAATGTAGTTTTAATGAACAAAAGAATAAATCACCTTTTGTAGAACAGAGAGACAGAAATGCTCCTGTTTTAAAAGCATCACTAATGGGCATTTAAAGTGATCACATACTTAATTTCCAAAATTAACACCAAAAAGTTATCTTAGTTATTTTTGTTAGTGTGTGTTAGGAACAGGGCTCAGTTATATATGCGAAATAAGCAGACGGTATCATAAGGATAAAATGCATAAGATTTTGCACTATAGCAAATGAAAACCCAGAATTTGGAGTTCAACATAGGTTTAATTTTAGGATCTGTTAATAAATAGCTGTATGCCTTTAGAAAAATTAAGACTTCCTTTTATACTTGGGTGTTGTTAAATCTTTGAAATGGGCAGAGTAGTAATGAATTTAACTATTGGGATTATTATATGAATTTGTGAGAACATTTTATATAACAAAAACTTTCACAGGTTGTAACACATGCTCAATAAACAAGTATTTTAGCGATAAAGTATTCATAAAATGGTAACAAATAAAGTAGAAAACACTGTTCATTTGCTTTACTTTTTAACAATGATTTCAAAAGTATCTCATTGTATACATTTCTACTAGTCGAAATTGCTTGCCAAATTACTTGGGTATAGCTACAGACAATTAATGGTATATAGGATTGAACGTATCACCATTCCTGAAGCTTGTGTAACTGCAAAATAATGCAAATAAAGAGAAAAAGAGTCGTTTAAAGAAGATATAGCAAATAACACCTAGGAAAGTCTTCATTTTGAGACTGATATCGGAAAAAATAAAATATAATTTTGTAGAAATATATTAAAACAAACTTAGGAATATTCTGGGCAGTGAACAAATAGCAAAATGTAAATATGTTGGAAAGGAATATGGTTTTACTTGGCAAATGCATTCCACTGGAAGGACATGCAGCAGGAGTACATCAAAAACAGAAGCATTAAACCTCTGGAGAGTTTTGTAACAACCAATGATATGTGCATGTTTTAAAGTGCAATTAGAGATTTTCCATTTTCAGATAACCCTCTCTGAAGATCAAACATTGTATAATAATAGGAAATTTAAAAATGTTTTATATCCAGTACCACATTTAACTTTACTGGAAACAAACAAACAAACAAACGGTAATCCTTCCCTCAAAAGAAATGTAAAGAAAACTTACTGTAAAATATAATCTAAGAAAAGTCTTCCCCAGATCTTTGCTTTAGAATGTAAACATCTTCTTTAAAAAAAAACACAAAATGTCAAAGCTTGAAGAAAATAAATTATATTTGGTTGCCCAAGAATGAACTTTAGGATAAAATTTAGAAGGCAATAAATGGTATTGAAGTTGTAGTGCCTGTTGTGAACTCACAGAAATGTGCTTATCCTAGTGCAAGCAACTACAAAGCTAATATGAGAATACTTTTCTCAGGAATGAGACCATACGACAACAAAAATATTATACTTGGAAAAGGAAAAAATACACACTCATCCTCGGTTGCTGCCTTCTGGCAATTTTAAATACCCATAGGGGTAAGTACAGTTCAAAAAGAGAGCACTGTTCCTGCTGTGCTAAAGAGTTTGAAATGCTATAATCAGCAGAAGTGGTGAGGCAGTATATCATAGAGGAACGCAAAATAGAAGTAGGGGTCTTAGAGATCTGGGTGAGATTTACTTAAAGGAATGCATGACATGGCTACAGATGAAGAAAGTCAAAGCATGTAGTGTGGGACTCAGAGTTCAAGAGAAATATTAAAAATCACTAGTGCTTGGAAATTTTAGAAGAGTAGACCAAAACAAAGTAGAGAGATTTATGAACAATCGGTAAATAAAAAATAGCATGACTTGCTAAGGACAAAGAGGTGTTTTTAATTCCTTATCCATTCCAAAGGTCATAACCAACACCCTAACAACAACAACAACAACAAAAGCATAACATGCTTATTAACAAACAAGTTTTGTGTTTTTGTTTGTTTGTTTTAATATGGGAGCTTTCAGCAATAAAAGATCCTGAACTCAGGGTGAAGTGTTTACTTTTATACCTAGTTGCCATGAAAAATGGACACTCTTATAGGGCTATGATTGTATAAAATGGTTATGAACGAATGAAGCAATAGGTGAAGTTGAGAAACCCTCTAAGGCCAGTCTGTTTGGCATCTTCTTGGTCTCTCTGTTTACCATTTCTCTCCCTTCGATATAAGACTGTACATTTCTGGAATAACAGTCTGGTGATCCCTTTCAGACAACATAGACCAGATAATTTTTTTATGGCCAGCTCTTTCACAGAAAATTGGAGGTCAGAATGACCTACTTGTTTAAGGATTTTCTGTCTCATTCAATTTATAGTACTTTTGGGGTATTGTTTTCTCAGCCCCACCAAAAATCTTTAAGATAAGAATTACACTCATGACTGGTATGACACCAGAATAAAGTTTTACCTAAAATGGCAGGAAGCTGAGTTTGAAAGCATCAAGAGAATCTGCATATAGTAATTTATCTGTCTGCCAGAATAAAACTAAATGCACTGTAAAGAAGAAAGCATAATTCAGGCTCGTTCTACTAGTATGTCACCAGCAGCATCTAGTATTTAATAAAAAAGAAAACAAACATTAGATGCACTTTTAATCACAGAGAATTGAAGATTCATTCAATAGATTTTAAATATAATACACCAGGATGTTCCATTAAGTGACAAGGGTTTGTCAGCTGTTATAAATATGAATAAGGCCACGTAGAAATAGATGTACAAAGTGATGCTATAATCTATAAGAATAAATCAAATAGAAGTTACAGAATGCAGGATTCAAACAGATAAAGTGAATAATTTCTCAAATTGGATAGATGCTCAATTGGAAAGCAGAAAATGAAAGATCATTAAAACAAACAATGAAGAAGGAAAGTTTCAGTAACAACATAGAGTATCAGATGAACAGACTTCTAAGTAAGGTCCAGTTTTTTCATGTGGGATTGGTTCTATGATCCCCATTGTTACCAGAATCCTTGAATTTTCATGTGCTTTATGGAAAGTGATGTAGTATTTGCAAATAACCTACACTTATACTCCTATCTACTTTAAAAATTATCTCATCACTTATAATGACTAGAGTGATATAAAATGCTACATAGTTGACATATCAGATTATTTAAGAAATAATGGGATGATACAAATTCTGCACATTTATTACAGATTTAATTTTTCCCCAAATATTTTTACCTGCTGTTGATTGAGTCTGTGAATATAAAACCCAAACATAGGAAGGGAACCTGTGTCAACGACCTTGAGATATGATAGCATAACGTAAGTTTAATTAGAGACCTGACCTCAAAGAGGAAAAAAGTAATATACTAATTGTGCTGGAATAATGCATTTTAGGAATTGTCTGAAGCAATTTTAAATCACATATATCGCAATTTTGTGCAGTCTTCTGCATAGTACAATGTAAATCATAAAAATAAAATAAAATTAGAAACATGTAAAAATCCATTTTAAACTTACAAAACTATAGATTATAAAGTAAATTGGTAATATACTATATACCATTGTAGTCAAATAGAATCATTTCACACTATATTACTTTATTTGGTTTGGAGATAAAACTTTGTGTTAAAATGTAAAGAGCTTGGAAATCATTTTTACTTAAGGACAGGAAACCTGAAACACTGCAAAAAACTGCTAGGGTTTTTGACCCATTTGCTGTGTGAAGCCACATAGCAAATGCCACTCAAAGACGTGGATTAATCTGGAATGGTACAAACACAATCTCAAGTAGCATAGACTGGTATAAAACTTAGTGACAATATTGCTAGATTTCTGGAGGCTGAGTGTGAACTGCTGTGAGGCTGAGAAAATTCTGGGGATTACAGCGGTAGCATGGACCCCACAGTTCCTTCAGCTGTCTATCCGGGAACCTCCAGATGCTTGGAGGAACAATCTAAAAGCATTTCCCTGTGGATTCATAGAGGGAAGAAAAATTCTGAATTGTTAAATGAGTTAAACATCTTTTCCAGAGACAAATGTCTACCCTATAGGAAAAAAAACAATGAGCATTAACCTTGGCTGAGAAATGGCATTCCCTTCATTCCTGCACCACACAAGATGGGAAAATACATTCAACAAGTGCTGGAGTTACAAGAGAAAAGGCTACTAATGCCCATGGGAAATTGGCAGGGGAGAAAGACTTACAATGTCAAGTATGTAATATATAAAATGTCTGAAACACAAACAATTCATCAGAAGATAACAGAATTCTTTCCCTTCATCTACACTTTCCTACCATATGGGGTTCCATGATGATAATACCAGATGACAGAAATGAACTGCAAGCAAAATACATGTATAGCTTCATACTTACATGTATACATACATGAAATAAAATAAAAAGTCCCAATAAAAACTCTGAGTGGGAGTACTAAAGTGTCCAAAGACACAATCAATACCCCTAAAATAGACTGGGGATATACTCTTCATGGCACAGTAAATATCCGGCAAGCACAAGGTCCTGAGTTTCATTCTTGGTAACAAAAAATTAAATAAATTCAAAATCTGTTGCATTAACCTCTGCTGTACCCATCTAAACAAGTCAACTTAAGGTTGAAAAACTAAAGACCATGAATAAATAGTGAGTTCCATAAGCGGAGATAAAATTAAATTTGTATTTTGCTTGCAGTTTCAGACATTTTATGCTACAATTTTTTTTGTAGAGGGTAAATATTTTTCATTAGAAAACAACACAAAAGGCCTATTTAGATAAGTGATATACACAACTCTTTAAAATTACAAGGAATACAAAAGGCAAGGAAAACACACAGAAGAGGAAAAAGAAGCATCAGAACTTTTGAGAGATTGTAATGGAGATGGAGACTTATCAGACAGACATTTTTGAGCAATTAAATTTAATGTTGAACAAATAAAGAGCATGAATAAATAGTAAGTACCATAAACAGAGATAAAATTCTAAGAAACAATGAAAGTAAATATTAGTAATGAAAAATAGTATAACAGAACTGAAATATAAATCCTTCATTGAGTACAAAAATCATAAAAATCATTGGCATGGAACTATCTTAAAATTTCAGAGAAGAAATAGATTAATGTTAAGTGAAATCTACCCGTGTCTTTTATTTTTATAAGTTTCTGTATTATTTATTGATAAAAACATATAAATAGTAGCAGGGTATTGAGTAATTATACTACAGAGGAATGGAATTAATGATGATAGGAGAAAAGAATTTTAAATATTCTTCTAGAACCTGTCCCTTTCACATGCAAATTAGCATGACATATGTGCATATGAGTCCAAATTATTTTAAAACACGTGCTACACGCAGTCACTACTTTTGTGTTCAACAAAGAAATGAAGTGAGCATGCCAAAGAGGAACAAAATCATATAAAATATTTAATTAGTCAAGATAAGGCAAAATGGAAGAGCAGATTTACAAAATCCATATCGATGAGAAGAAAGCATTATAAACATGACAAACTATAACCCAACCATATCAACAATCACTTAAAATGTGAACTGACTAAATGAGCAACTTGAGAGACAGGTAGAAAGAATTAGACTATGCAACCCAATCCTGTCAATAAGAAACCCACTGAAAATATAGAGACCTCCACCGATTGAATGTAAAAAAAAAAAAAAACAAAGAAAAAGAAAAAAGAAAAGAAAGAAAGAAAAAGAAAAAAGAGATGTAGAAATATATACCATGTTAAAACTCATCAAAAAATATCTGGATTGGCCTTATTATTTTCAGACAAAATAGACTTCAATACAAGAAAAATTATAAGTGATGAAAAGTGACATGAATTAACATAGAGCTAAGTTCTCCCAGAAAACAATAATGTTCAAAGTGTAAGCAACACAGAAGGGTAGTATCTAAATACTAGAGTCAAAATCTGATAATGTTGAAAGAAGCTGTAGACATATGTACTATTGTAAATTAGAGATACCAAAGTCACTCTGTTAGTAATAGATTCATCATGGAGTCAGATAATCAATACGAATATAGATAACTTGAACAGCACTATCATTTAAGGGCATCTACTTGCCATTTACACAATACTTATTTATCCAGAGAAAATGCACATCTTCTTAAATTTACATGTTATCTATTCAAGACAGATAACATTCCAAGTCATAACATATACCTTGACAAATTTTTTTAAACGTTAAGCATTAGTTTATTTCATAAAAGATACACCTAATTGCTATGAATGTGTTTATTCTTAGGAAATAGTATCCATGCAGATTCAGTCCTGTCAAGGTGAGAGGATAAGGGTGCTCTCTCATTCAATATGACTGATTCCCTTGCAAGATGAGGAAACAGAGATATACAGGGAAAAACAGTCAGATGAGGAAAGAGTCGGAGGTTTGGAGTGTTGCTGCCACAAATCTTAATACACCTGGATATAAGAAAGTTAAAGAGTCTAGGACGTTTCTTCTGCATGATTCAGGTGGAGGATGATCTTGATAGCACATTGATTTCAAATTTCCAACAGACAGAAATGTGAAGGAATAAATTGTTTTTGTCATAAGCCACCAACTTTGAGGTACTTTGTTCCAACAGCTCCAAGTCCTAAAAAACAGTAGAAATCATTGAAAAATATGCTATCTGAAATTGTAGGCAGGGGACATACCATTATTCTTTTTTACCATAAAATATTTTACTTTAACAACAAAATATTGTTTCAATATCAAAGGAAAAATTCTAGTATATCAGTTAAACTGGAATATTCCTAGGTATTTGTAAATGAAAGAGTAAATTTCTACATAATAACTACAACAATGAAGAAATCTCAAGATAAATTAGAAAAATGAACTTTAACTAGATGACAGTGAAAGAGATTATCAAATTTGTGGAATGCCAGAAAAAGCCTAGGTTGGAGAGAAAGCTTTACTTGTAAATATGTATCTAAGGAAATAAGAAATAGCTAAAGTAATAATCTACATATATATCATAGAAAAATAAAAAATTAAGGGCAATTTGAGTGTAAAGAAGGTAGATGAAACAAAAACCTGAAGTTTGAGCAAATATCAAAGAAGCTAAGAACATGACAAGCACAGAGAAAATCATTAAAACCTAATGAAAAGGAGAGGGTATTAAGACAAACTGCAGGATAATCTGTGGCATGAATGCAAAGCGGTTCAGATAGTGTGGAGGGGAGTTTGACAGTATGACCCAAAGTTAAATACAGTATTTACTTCAGTCAAGTAGTCATGTTTTTAGGGATTACAGAATTTACTTGAAAATGCCTGATCACGTAAAAGCACATATAAAGAATGGCGTATCAGCTTTATCTACGATCACCCAAATTGGAGGTACCTAGATGCCCCTCAATAGGAAAATGGGTAAATAAATTAAAAGCATAATAAATGTATTCGGGGGAACAATATTCAGCACCTGAATGAAACTAACTCCCAACTCATAAAAACACATGAATAAATCTTAAATTTGTATTATCAATTAAATGAAGTCCATCTGAGAACATTATATACTGTTTTATTGTATTCCAATGGTAATTGAGAAAAAAAAACAATGATTATAATTACAGGCATAATTTTTGAAGCACAAGACCTTGGAGGGGGAATGATGAAACTATTTAGTATAATATTTTATGGTATGCAATACGCATTTATCAAATCATAAAGCTTTACATTCTAAACAATGGACCTTAAAGTGTGCAAATAAAAATGAGTTGTGAGATTGGAGAAACCCAGTACTGAATATACAATGTGAGAAAAATATCCCAAGTATAAAGAAATATATTTAAAAAACACGGAAATTGGCCTGGGGTTTCTAATCTAAGTAAATTTAGAAATGAGAACAAAAAGAGAAGGTTTTTTACAAGACCACTATTCTTTAGAGCATGGAGTTGTTCCTCATGGGATGATGGATAATCAAAACTGTCGAGGTCATCAAAAACATGAGCCAATTTGTAAATTATCACAGTCAAAAGGAGTTGAAAAAATATGACAGCTAAATGAAAGGTGATGCTCTGAAATGGATATTAGAACAGTAAAAACAGCAGATGAAACCTAAGGGAATATAAATAATGTATGGATTTTAGTTATTGCTGAAGTCTCAGTGGTGGTTTCTTCATTATGAAAAATGTAGCATACTTGGAGGGTACTTAGGGAAACTGGATAAGGGATTCATGAAAATTCTTTTTGTGCAATCTTTCTGTCTTCATACTTTAAATCTAAAGTTATATAAAATAAAGTTAGCATAGAAAAGAAACAACAAATATATAGAATACTACAGGTTATAAATGATCCTACAAAAATAACACTTTGTGTTTCTACAAAAGATAGCTCATGTATATACAATTGAGCATATTTAAACATGTGTGTGTGTGTCCTTAATTGTAAAGGAAAAAACTTTTGGAAAATGGACCATCAAAACCATATATGATATTAATTTTTGTACAAAATTAGCTCTCTATCATTTCAAAAAAGGAAAATTTGTGTAATGGATAACATCAATAATTTTGTTGGGGAAGGGAGTTAGTATAACATTGAACCAAAATTTGTGGGAATAAATCTCAGCACTCTTCATTAGCTTTTTAAAAAATATGATCCTTAATAATTCTCAAACCTACTTTTCTCCTGTCAAAATGCAAGCAGTAATATTTGTCATATTATCACACAAACGATCATTTCCTATTTAACAACATCACCCACCAACAAGAAATGTCACTCCATAAGGAATGATTTCCTTTTAGATTATTGGTTTATTTGACAACTTTGTCATTAAGAAATTTATAACATAAATGAGCAGTTCATTTTCATAAGCATGTTGGATAGGTGATAAGTAGAGGAGTTGAGGTGACAAGTTTGTTGGAAAATTTGAAGGCCAGTTCACACTTGATACGTTTTTCTAATGAAGAAATCTTCAAGGCAAAATTTTTGTACAATGCATACTTACATAAAATCACCCAAAGCTTATTGTCATTCAACAGGACATACAAAGGTCACTGTTTTGCATATTTTATTCATGTAGAAATTATCACTACAAAGAATATGTTTAGTATCTAATATCCATAATTGTACACATTAAGCAAAAAGCTTGTTAAACACACCAAAGCATAAATTTCAACGAGTGTTAGAACAACAGTTTTTGCAAGAAAATCCTTGAATATTAATTAGATTAATTTTATACAAACTGTGAAAGTACTGGAACACATCGTCTCTAGGACCCAATTTGGGTAATATTTTTTAAATTCCAAAAAATATTTAGTTTAGACACCACACACACAACAAAAAATAAAAGAACTTTCTAAATGTTTTATCGTTGGTCAAACTGTGGATCTTATTATTTTAAAAATGATTAAACGTTCAGGACAAGAAATTACTAATCCTACCACAATTTACATTATTGTGACAAGATATCAAGTGTCCTCAGAGATTTCAGTGTATCATGAGAACCAAAATGTTGGTAAGATTTGTATTGATTACATGATGTTCCCTTTTTTTTCTAAAAGCTCTTTGTATTTTCTGATAAATAATGTTCTTTATAAGGTACATAGCAACAAGAATTAAGGTTCTGATTAGCTCTAGCTTTCAAAAGCTCAAATTTACCACTTATGTTTGAATGATTTCCCCTGTTTAAAATTATAATATCAGAATAAAATGCCAACTGGTATTAATCCCACAAGATGTTAAATGTGAGAGATTTTCATAAAAGTACAAATAACTGAAAAAAATCAATTAATCTACTCAGGATGAAATATGTACATTATTTATTCAGGTATGTGTATAAGGAGACCAAAATGCTCTTTTTTAAGCAATGCTTAGATCACTATTAGTAAGTGCTAAAAGCATTTTGACACATTTCGGTGCTCGTACTTCAGTGATTAATCTTCTTTGTTCAGAATGCATCTGCTCACTTTAGCACTAGAAATAACATTAATACAGTGTGTGTGGTTTTTAGACTACAGAATGTGCAACTCTAGCTGAGTGGTGAGAAAAACATACAGGTGAGATTAATACAATTTATGTATATGCAAGGGTAAACAATAATAATAAATCGTATCATCTTATGGTATCTTGGGATATTTAGTCTTACACAAAACATTTTTCAAGTTATGGTATTCCTTAAAACCATTCAAAATTATTTGAATCTTTCCTCTTGAATTCTCTTAAGGCAGAAGAAAAACTGGGACTTAATTTATTACTCTGAAGACTGGGACCTAATTTACAACTCTGAAGTTCACTGGAGACTTTAAAATATAACAGTCTCAGCTCACTGGCTACTGAATGAAAGCTTCTGTTCTATTTTTTTTTTTTTTTAGAAACAAACATTGCATTACAATCATGTTTAGTCCAACTTGGGATGCCTAATATACCTTGAAATAAGTTTTGTTATGATGAAGTAGTGATTCTGAGTTGCAATGTCAGATCTTGCTGGCCATGGGTGTTTACAGACCCTAAAGCCATCATGGGAGAAGGTATTTGAAATAAAGGCTTGCATTGTGAGGGATTATATATACTACTTCAACTGCAAACCTCAGGTTTTGGTTTAATTTGTTTTTGACTCTTTCTGCCATACACTTTCCTTTTCTTCAGTATTGCTAACTTGAGCTTCTTTGGTTTCCATAGTGATACCTTGGGAATATTCTCTCCTTGTGGTTTGACTTACTATTGTTGATTTCTGGTCTTACTCTGCATCATAAACACATTCTCTGCTGAATATCACTGAGAGGTATTAGGGGATCTATTTGAAAAATCAGTTTATCAGTCTTCTTTTTTCGCAAACAGGATAAAGCTTGAGCTTCTAAAATGTAGCAGTTCTATTAAAAGCATCATAATGAATCCTTAAGAGCAGCTAGTCCCAGAGGTTCCCAATATATGATAAAAAAAAGATATTTAAACAGCTAGAGTTATATCCACACAAAAACAATGGAAAAATATGATATGTGTGGATTAGCTAAATTTTTTGATTAATGATTACTGATGAGCTCATTATATAATTTAAAGTACTAGTTTTTAAAAATGGATATCATAATAAATTTAAATAGCAATAAATATAATAAAGAACTGTTGTATGATGCATTGTGAGGAATGACCCAGCATAGTCTAGAACTGAAGTTTAACAGTCAGAGCCCTTGATCCAGTGTTTAGTTCAAAAACTGTGAGATCATGGACAAATTATTTTATCCTCCTGCATAAATATGTTCTCAACACTTGTAAAATACGTTCTAAGAACACCATGCATTCTGTAGGTATCTTATTTTTTGTATATTAAAAAAATAAATAAAACTAAGCTGCAAGAGCAGCTAGTGAGTGACACATTCAAGGTCACACAGTTTGTGCCAGGCTTAGTTCTATCAGTCAGCTTTTAAACAGGTTCCACACCTGAGTCCAAGACAGCGTATGATGTTTGAAAGGGAAACTCAAGTGCGTAGAAAAGGATCCCGAGTAACTAACTCCCTGAAGAAAATAAGCAGGGGATAGCATCATTTAGACCTACACTTGTGCAATTTTTTGAGTACACAACATTATAAAATATTACTGTTTAATGCTGTGAACAAAACTTTGGTAAATATTTTAAAATCGTGAGGTATCATTACAAAAAAAGATGCATTGCTACTCATCCCCCTCAAAATATTCTCCCTTCGAACACATTTACAGTATTGTTGTCAGACTTTCTGAAGCAGTTGGGAGGTCCCGTTTCATGTCTTTAGCTCTTGGCTGCTGATGTTCTGAATTCATTGCAAATCTTTATCTTTCATGCAAATTTGGACTTAGAGAAAGAGACAGAAGTTGTGCAGCGCCAGATCTGATGAATAATGTGGAAGAACACCAACTACAAGGGTTTCAGGAGCCTGCTTTTCTGTGGGATGGCACTCAGCAGTGGCAGTCAAATCAAAGTATCTTTTCTTACGCCTCATAAAGACACAAAGGGTAATGTTAGAACTTAGAACTGCCTGCAAAAGTGGCGAGAATGAAGGGGTAAGTGTGTTACAAGTAAGAAAGAGTATTATGAAGGGGTGAATGATAATGTATCTTTTATTCCGATAAAGTTTTAAAACTCAAACATTTATTGTGTTTTCCACCACTCTGTGTGTGTGTGTGTGTGTGTGTGTGTGTGTGTGTGTGTGTGTATTTAACACTGTCTCGTGGAATGTTGCCCAGACTTGCCTCAAACTCCTGGGCACAAAATATGTGCCTGCCTCACCTCCTCAGTAAGAGCTGGAAATACAGTTGTGGACCAGAATACCCAGCTCCTGACTATGGTATTTGGAGTTTGGACTTTTGGGAGGTAAGTAAATTAAAAAAGATTATAAGAAATTAAAGTTTGATATAATAGACCTCAGACTTTTTAAGAAGAAGAGGAGAGATCTATCTCACCATGTGGTACATGCCCGACACCATCTCAGGGCTCTGCAGAGAGTCCTCACCACAAACAAGGACCTCCCAGATGTGGACCCCCGATACTGAACTTTGCAGTACTCAGAACTGGGAGCTGAATAAGCTTTAATTTTGTTATAAATTATCCACTCCTTTGACATTCAATTAAAGCATTAGAGTAAGTCTCTAAGTGCTTATTTTCAGTAATACATGATGTGTTCACTTAACATAAAACAACATTCCACCTTTTGTAGAAAGAGTTGATGTGACTCACTAACCTCTGACTGCATATCTATGAGAGGTCCTGCATAGTGCTTGCCCTTCACCACTTTACCTCTGGCCATTTAGTTGCTTCACTTCACTCAACTGCAACTTTGAATATCTTGACTTGACTAATCATTCTCCCCTCCCCCCAAGGTGAATTTGGATATTACAGTTTAGGGCAGATATTTGCAGAACTTCCCAACAGTCACACATCAAGATCACTTTAGTGGAGAACACTATTGTCCCTTTCCTGGAATCAATCACTAAACAAGCTATTAGTTGCAATCCTTCGCTTTGGTCTCTGCTTTCTGCAATAAACAAAATAATTACATAGGGATATAAGAGCCAGGTATTAGATTTGATGTACATCTCATTTCTATCTACATCAGTGATGTTCATAGCCTAATTACATTTTTAAAATGTATACAGGTTGACCGAGTGTGGTGGTGCTTGACTACAGTCCCAGAGCCAGGAAGATCACTGTGAGTTTGAGGACAGCCTGGGCTACAAAGTGAGTTCAAGGCCAACCAAAACTGAATAGCAAAACCTTGTCTCAAAAAGAGAAAAACAAATATGTATGTGTATAGGCAAATTTTTGAAGTTCATTTCAAGTGATGAACTGCAAAACACTTTATCAAAATCATTAAAATTTTCAGATGCAGAGTTTTGGATTAAAATATATTATGTATGTGGAATGTACTATTTTAGAATTTATTAAACTTGAACTTTCTGAATGATATCCAATCAAAAATTTAAAGATAGCATGAAAGAGAAACACTCTGTGGATTTCACAAATACTTTTTTCCTTATTTTGTGCAGAGCTGAGAAATATACAAAACTTCATGGCCTACTTTCAGAATTTTGTGGCCTCTGCAATCTACTGAATAGTTCTGAGCCTTAGGTCAGGCATTTCTCACTTGGAAAAAGATATCAGGTAAAAAAGATTGCTTTTTACCAAAGCTAAGGCAGGAATGATCACAGTCAAAAGTGATGGAAGGAGAGGCAATGGTCTCTCCCTCACTATTGCTTTTCATAGGGAAGGTACTTTCCTGTCTTTGGAAACTCAAGGCCTGATCTATTTTTCTAGTTTTCCTGAAGTATGAAGGATAGCTTGAATTGCTCATGAGGAAATGTGCACACAATTTTTAGATATTTCATATTTTCCATTTTCAAAAAGAGCCTCCTTGCTGTGAGTCATGAAAATTGATTATGGAACACATTTTCTACTGTGTATAATCATTCTACTGTTACTTACGGGAATGACAATAAGAAAAGCTGTTTAAACATTTTAAAACTTTGAAATTACATAACAATAGAGGCATACATATAAACATTTTAATACCTAGATTCCCGTTAATCTTCGTTTTGGTTATAAGTGAATATAAAATATCCCTGTAAGAATCTTCTTTACTTAAAAGAGATTATCCTTGTTTTAAATACTACACTGTATACCTGAGATTCTTACAACTTTTACAATAGGATTTCTACTGAATGCTTACACAATACATGCTCCGTGTGTAACTATTATTACTCTTTTAAGTGTGAAATGAGAAAACTTCATAACTTTCATATTTGAAAGTCATGTTAGTCTCTTAGGACTGCCAAATTAAATGTCATAAAGGGATAACTTAGAAGCAGCAGTAACCGATGTGTTATAGATCAAGAACAAAACGAAGTTATAGGTAGATTTGGAGTCTCGTGATGGCCTACCTATTGAATCAATGGCTGCTGCCATGTCACAATGCAATCCTGTGTAGAAAAAGCAATGAAATTCCTTTGCACACCCTTTCATGAAGGCACTGATCCTATTAGTGAGAGCTTCCCATTTATGGCCTAATCACCACCCAAGGCTTCACCTTATGAAACCATTGTCGTGAGGCTCGGGATTTCAATGTGTGAGTTTTAGGGCAAATACAAATTGCCAAATTACAAAATGTGTGCCGGTCCTTCATTCCCACTTCTTGGCATGTAACTTCTAAAATCTTTTGTATCTTCTGAGTGATAAATGTCTGCAGCCCTTAGGTAACTTCTGAATGTGGACTACAGTAGTCATCCAAGAAACCAACACAGAGTTAGGTTGGAATTGTTAATATCACTCTCCAAACTGCAAGTATAAGGAGAAGGTCTGAAGGTTAGATTGGTCAGCAGTGGTGGATTATAATCAATTTTTTCTATGTAATGAAGCCTGAAAAGATAGGGTTCAGATAGTTTTCACGTATGGGAGCACTTGCAGGTTCATGGAGGGTTGTCCACCTGGGACGAAGATGGGAGTATTAAGCTTTCTCTTCAATACATTCCAAATTGCAGCTTTTCATTTATGTACCATATTATCTTTTACAATAAACCAATTAATGTAAGTTCTGTCTAGCAACTTAAACAGAGTACTCTGTAGCCTGGGATTTGTGACTGGCTTCTGAATTGGGGAAACTTTAATGGGATAGAGACCTCAAACTTTGGGATCAGATTCTCTCTCCAGGAAAGTAAAGTTAGAATTGTATAGAACTGGAGGATGACCAGATGTCCCACTGCAGAATCACTTAATATGTGGATAAAAATGCTCACATATTATGTCACAGGAGTATTCTATGTTATGAGGCATAGAAGGAAGATATTGAGTTTATTTTTCTTTTGTCTGTATCAAATCTTACTTCAGTTTTTTGCTTTTTATCTTTTCTGGGGTGTTATGGTTTGTGTTTGTATGTACCCCAAAGCCTCATGCAGTCATAAGGAGGCAGGCTTTTTTAGAGGTAGCTGAATCTAAAACTTGTGATTAATTCCTAGTGTGATGCTGGGTTTAAGGGTTCTGGGATTAAGTGTGAGTGATTGCTGGATCATTCCACTGACAGAATTGTCATTGCCATAATCCCAGTAGTCTGAATAAAATAAAAGGGGCAGAAAGAGGCTTGTTTCACCATTTTCGCTCTTGTTGCTTTTGCTGTTGTCTGCTGTGGTGAACTGTTGCCCCTCTGCCATACCACCTGGCCTTGGAATCGGCTGATAACAGATGTGATCCCATTGTAAGAGAAGGTATATCTCTATTCTAGAATATCCATTTCACAGCAATGATCAAGTGATGCAGCAGTAACTGATGGAACCATGATGGGAGTTGGGCAATTTGATCACAGAGTTACAGCAATGTCTACTGACCTACAAGGCTGCAGGTTGCCAACGGTCAAGATTTCTCACACTGGTCATGCCATTTTTTGAAAAACGTAAACTGCTACACTGCAGGTTATGAATACTGGACTTTAGGTAAAATACTATTTCAAAGCATTGGCCATAGCAAATGTACATAAAAGACAGAGTAATACAAATTCGTATTTTTAATTTTTTTCATTGCTTTTTTATGTTCAAAAACTTCACAAGGAACATAGCTACCTTATAATAAACTAATCATTAAATATAGTTAGGTGCCACAGATCTCTGGCAAATGCCTAGAGAAACAAAATTAGCTTGCATTCTTATAACAGTATTTTCAGAATGATAATTTTTGATTTATGTTAGTTATTGTGAAATGCCAATAAACTCTAGGCATACAGGTCTTGGGAATTAAAGTTTTGAACTTACAAATTTAGTGTTTACCACTAAAATTTACTATGGCACTTTAATTTCATATTAATACAAAATTATAATTGACACTTCATACTGTAAAAGCTATCACTGAGAAGACATCTAAATTTTATAGTATAACACATACAATAATTATCGTAAGTATCTTTAAAATATTCTTACTTACCTGATAATTTTCATATATTAATAATATATCACTTTAGATAAATTAGATTTTGCATGAATGATTTATATTTTTATATGAAGAAAATAGTTCTATCTTAACAATAATTAAAATGCAGTGTCAGTATTTTGTTCCTCTATGAAACCCAAGATTCACTTGTCCTTTATTAATTAATGATGTATATTAGTGATTTCATTGTCACCTAGGATTTAACTAAAGTTAAATTAATATAGTTGTTTTCATTTTATGTCATTGGAATTAATAGGTGTGTAGTCTTTCATTTCAATATGTGGCAAAACTTATTTAAATCAATTAAATCATCATTCTTTCCACTCTTTATGAATTTTGTATGTATTGCATTATTTGCAGTATTTTGGCATGGGTTCTTCTTCATCTCCGTGTCAGTTCATAGTTTTTACTTTTAGCAAGTCTTCCTTCATTGATCAGTTATTGTTATTACCTCACCCCTTTCTGCCTCACCAAATTTTCTCACCAGGACCATCGTCTCATATTTTCTCTTTGGCTACTGGGAACTCAGGGAGTCTATTTATAGGATGTTGTCTGCTTTCATTTTGGGACATGGAAAAAACCATGCCAGCATTTTCTCGTCATTTTGGGGATAGGTAGGGTTTCTGCGGGGTTATTTTAAGCTCATCCAACTCAAAGTGCCACATAACTAATTGTTAATGTCCCCACAACTTGACTTGCTTCATTAAGCAACTAAGAGGTATATTAAGTCTTCTGAGATCAGTGGCAGAGATAAGTGATGTATTTGGGATTGGGTTCCCCGGTCCACTGTAGGTTTAATGCCTTTGTCATATTAGCAATAGGAAGTGTTAGAAGCAATCATTTATTTGCACCAATATTTGTCTCCTGCAGTAAAGCAGCATACGCATCAAATGAATGATTTTTTTAAACATATAAACAAATAGCATTTCTTACCGTAGATTTTTACTCATAAAGTGCAGTAGTCTTCTATTCTTAAATATACAATATGACTTCATCAAAAGACTAGTAAAAATGAGATTAAATTTCTTTGACATGAAAGACACAAATTTAAATCACATGAAAATATGTTTTCATGGTTATAATTTATACATTTGTAATTTTCTCTGAATGAATGAATCAATCAAGGCAATATTCCAAGATTAAAATATCAATGTTTTAACATACATACCATTTTCTTCTCATTATATCAGAGTCTAGTAACTGTACACAGAATGAGATGCCTATCTCAGGATATTAAGTATCTTAATGTTAAAAACGAAAATATCTCAGTCTCCTAAAAGACACAACAAAGACAGCAACAGTTCCCTGTAAGATGTGTATGATGCCGTATGTATTGAAGAATATAAGCTATGTGTTTAAAATTATAACCTGTGATCTTAGTTATAACCCATAAAATGAGTTTAAAGTATGTGTGTCCTTAGGATACAAGGACTGAAGTAAGAGATTAGTGTGGGGGAAACTGGTTAAGCAAGTGTGAGTGACCTGTCAATCACAGAGACTCAGTACACAGCTGCAGAAAACATTTTCCAAACCCTGCCCCTGAAATCAATCAGAAAGTGCTATCTTCAATTTTTCTTTTATATCTGGCATGAAACCAAATGAGCTTTTAATAGGAACAGGAGATGTAAAAGAAGCCTTCTATTAACCTGGTGGCCACTGCAGACTTTCTCAGTGGTCTGCTTTCCCTCTGAAGAGCTTGTTTTCCACCCTCAATAAATGTAAATTCTCACTTTTTCGGGTGCCTTGTCCAGTTCTTTGCTTAGGACACTAAGAACCTGGAAAGAATCGCTATGGGATTCCAAAAGTGTATTACAGAATCACGTATTCTAAATAGTACGCCATGTTGATCTAGAAACATGGTGAATGAGTGTGAGTAGATTACCCTGTAGTGCTATACTTGTCATTTACAAAGCTACATTTTCTTTTTCTTTAAATGTGGACAAAAATGCAGAGAAAGTCCAAGGAGATATCAAAAGTACTTTATAAGATTAAGCTAGAAGAGATAATTCATTATTCATAAAATGTATACACGAAAGCTGAGATGAGAGAGACTCACTAAGGGAATGAAATGGAATGGAAGAATATGGAATGCTTCCCAGTCCTTAACCATTAGTATTCGAGAAAATCTTTTTGGGACCAAAGATTACAGGTGGAGAAAAATAAACTAAAAATAAATGTTTTGGATTAAAAAAGGTAGAATGAAGTTGAACAAAAGAGTAGAGTCAATTACATTTAAAATGTATTTGAATTTACTAGTTGTATGGAATTTTTCTTCTATAAGCATGGATCATGTATCTCTCAAAATTTATTTTTTGCTTTTCATTTCTATCTTCCCTCTCTTCTTTCTCCTCTTATCTCCATTTTATTTTAGATATTTCCTATTAATAGATGTCATGTTTTCTTGCACTAATTGAATATTCTTTTGTGCCCAACTGAGGCAATATAGAAAAGAATAAAGATGGGTAGAAAGAAAACAAGGAAATTCATGGTTTTAAAACTGCATCTCAGGCCACAAGAGTTATTCAGCACTTCTTCCCTTTCAGAAAATACACCAGAAAAATTCCTCAGGATCTTAAATAAACAATAAGCCTTTAACTAGGCTTATGGTCCTATGCTTTTCACCTGTAAACAGTGCTTCCTCCCATAGTGTTCCATCCTCAGGAAAGCACACTTTTAAACTGACAATACAGTACAGTTCACAAATGGGTAAGTGGTATGCACTCTAGCACAGCCTACCAGACAGATATCATGACATAGCAGGAATGTACATGGTACATCTCCCGTCTTGAAGTCACCCCGAAAACCACATAAGTATACATA